>JAMKQA010247912.1:0-30711 GCA_024699735.1 Posidonia australis
TCTATCTCAAGAGTCATGACTACCTCGTTATAGATTTTGATATTAGTTACCAGAATTAGTGTATTATACATGATATAATTCATTGGTATGATTGGTTAGATATAAAAATGCATTTTGAGTCTTTAATATTTCCTTACTAATATAAGCATCACATCATGCAACCACTAAGTTGTATGTAACCCATCACAGTTTCAGTTCTGCAATGTGTAATACTAACCAAGTTCTATACGAAACCAAAATGTAACACTGAAAATGTATTAGCTTTAGTACAATTGTATATCTATAAGTGTGCAACTTCCAGCTGTGATGAAAACTACTTTGACGGGCGTTATTTACACTTTCACATCTATTTTTTTATTAGTAGAAGATCGTAGTTGTGAAACTTATGCTGGCCTTTTCTATCTCAAGAGTCATGACTACCTCGTTATAGATTTTGATATTAGTTACCAGAATTAGTGTATTATACATGATATAATTCATTGGTATGATTGGTTAGATATAAAAATGCATTTTGAGTCTTTAATATTTCCTTACTAATATAAGCATCACATCATGCAACCACTAAGTTGTATGTAACCCATCACAGTTTCAGTTCTGCAATGTGTAATACTAACCAAGTTCTATACGAAACCAAAATGTAACACTGAAAATGTATTAGCTTTAGTACAATTGTATATCTATAAGTGTGCAACTTCCAGCTGTGATGAAAACTACTTTGACGGGCGTTATTTACACTTTCACATCTATTTTTTTATTAGTAGAAGATCGTAGTTGTGAAACTTATGCTGGCCTTTTCTATCTCAAGAGTCATGACTACCTCGTTATAGATTTTGATATTAGTTACCAGAATTAGTGTATTATACATGATATAATTCATTGGTATGATTGGTTAAATATAAAAATGCATTTTGAGTCTTTAATATTTCCTTACTAATATAAGCATCACATCATGCAACCACTAAGTTGTATGTAACCCATTTCAGTATATCAAATTTACAAGAAATAATAAGCCAGGCCAGATAAGAAGCTTTTTTTATTCACACAAATCCTTAGGTATATCAATCAAGAGCAACAAAAAAAAAAAATTGAAACTTTAAAAGAATTAGTAAGTCAGAAAAGACAATCTACACAGGATATGTTAATTGAGACACGACAAAATTGATAAATGTTAAGTCTTATTGTTAAGCCCTAATAGACAATTTAATTCATTGTTTTCTCCTAATCTTACATGGTACCAGACCCAAGGAGAAACCCTAGCCTTTCGACCATCCACCACCCATTTTCAGTCACCTCTGCTGCCCATTGTTGCCTTCGGCCACCTCCGTCGGTCGTCGGAATCCCGCTGGTAGCATTGCAGAATGCCTGATCCGTCGTCGTTTCTGTCGTTCTAGCCTTCAGTGCTTCTATTCGACCCTGTCGGAGCTTGCCTAACCTCTGACGACTCTCATTCTAGTCGCCGGCCTTTGGGCTAGCCTTTGACGGCCCTCCTTATTGCCGTCGACCCCTTGGTAGGCCATCACCATTGCTGGTAGACCCTCCCAAGGCTTATCCAATGAGCCTACAGGGGCATCGGCCCCTCCTCTTCTCTTGACGATCCTTGCTGTCGCCTCTTATGTACATCCGTATGTAAATGGAGTATAGAAGATCAACTCTACTACTACCGGTGAGGATTCGATGGCCCTACTACTGCTATACGCTACGTATCTTTAGCATATTCATTGTTTCTTTGCTACTACTGTGGGTGATTTGCATTCTCCGTCTGCGTCTTGATTATTGGAGACATCCATTATTGAATTTCAGTCTTATTTAAGATCTGGTTTCTTACATTTGCCATGGCTTCTCGCGAATATCTTGTCAAGAACTTGAGCGGTACTTCAGAAAAACTGAATAGGAAGAATTATCTACTATGGTCACAGAGTTTTGAGACTTTTTTGACTGCACACCGCAAACTCAAGTATCTAATCTAGTCATCTCTGGATGTAAAGGATAGTACGTATGAAGATTTGTTTGCCAATGACTTGGCCATTGTCTCTTAGATGGTGAATAGTATGGAACCTATAGTTGCCTGCAGTGTTATGGTTCTTCGTCCTACCAAAAAAATCTAGGACACTCTTAAACAGATGTATGTTTAGAAAAAGAACATTTCTCGGATTTATAAGATATACGAGTGAATCTTTACCTTGAAGATGGGTGATAGTTCAGTCTAGGATCACTTTGGAGCGTTTTGTGCACTTCTGGATGAACTTGACTTGTATCAACTATTTACCTCTGATATTACTGCCATGCGTCGATACAAAGAGGAGCTTGTTGTAGCTGTCTATCTTTCTAGACAGACCTCAGATATCTCCTTTCAGATATGAGGCTAGATTCTTGATGTTGATTCTACTTCTAGTCTGGAAAGCACATTTGCCAGAGTTTTACATGTTTCTATAGGTATGTCTGCTACTACTGCTCCTACTGTTGATCATTTTGCTATGGCTGCTCGTAGTCGTGACCGCAGTCGCAATTCTGATAGAGGAGGTCGAGGACGAGGTGATATTAGAGGCTGGACCCCCTGTGAGTATTATGGTCATATCAACCACAGGTCAGACAGATGTTGGGAAAAGTTTGGTAAGTCAGAATGGACACAAGCCTCTACAGCAGTGACTCAGATGCCTGCAGATGCTCCTTCCACGAGTACTCAGTCAGTGACTCTATCTCATGAGGAGTATGTACAGTTCTTTCAGTACAGAGAGGCTCAGTCTACACCTACTGTTGCATCTCATATCACTGTTTTCATCTCAGGTACATTTTGGTTTAGTTGCCTCTAGAGACAGTTTGTGGATCATTGATTCAGGAGCATCTTCTTGCATAATAGGTAGTCGTGACCTTTATTCTCGTCTCTCTAAGTTACCTAACTGTCCCTATAGCTGATGGTCGGACTTGTAGGGTAACTGGGCAAGGCTTTGTTTGTGCTACGTCCCAGTTAATCCTAGATAAAGTCCTTTTTGTACCTGAATTTCCTATAAACCTTTTGTCCATCAGCTCCATTACCAAACAATTAAACTGCTGTGTGACGTTTTTCCCTTTTAAGTGTACCTTTCATGATTTACAGACGGAGAAGAGAATTGGTTTGGGGTGTGACAAAGGTCAAGGAGTTTACTTGTTGGTTAAAGATGAGATACTTAGAGGCTTTGCAACTCTTACTTCTATAGATAATTCATCCTTCACATGGCATCGTCGGCTGGGTCATCCTACTCATCAGAAACTTCAGCAGGCTCTTCCTTGATTGTCTGTGTCTTTTTTTCAGTGTGAGTCTTGTGAGTTAGGTAAGCATCATCGTGCTACTTTTCGAGGTCTACGTCTTGTTAGGAGTAAACGTCTTTTTGATTTAGTCCACTTTGATGTTTGGAGTCAAATCAGAACTTCTTTAGTGCTTGGCTATAGATATTATATTGTGTTTGTCGATGATTTCTGATTTTCTATCGTGTGTCTTAGGTGTATCTGTTGAAGGATAGAGTCAGTGTACTTGAAACAGTTAAGAAATTTTTCATGGAAATAAAGAATCAATTTTCTATTTATCCTGAAGTTTTTTGCACTGACAATACTTTAGAATTCACTTAGACAAGTCTTTGACAATATTGTGAATCTTTGGGTGTGTTGCAGTAAACCTCTTGTCCTGGTACATCCCAACAAAATAGAGTTACAGAGCGTAAACATCGATACATACTTGATGTTGTTCGGTCCCTCATGCTTGAGATGCATGTCCCTAAGTATCTGTGGTCTGATGCTGTTCACACTACTGTGTATCTCATCAATCTCATGTCTTCCACACCTCTTGGCAGGGATATTCCATTGTATAGGCTTTATCCTAGTGTTGATCCCTTTCCTCTTACTTCTAGGGTGTTTGGTTGTGTTGCTTTTGTTCAGGATTTGACTTTCAACTTAGACAAACTTACTTCAAGGTCTATTTAGTGTGTGTTTGTTTGTTACTCTCGTACTCAACGTTGCTATCGTTGTTATTTTCCTGCTATCAGGAGATACATTGTTTCTGCTGATGTCACCTTCTTTAAGAGTTAAAGCTTCTTTGATAGTACCTTTACTGTTGTTGATAGTGTTCTGTTACAGTCTGTGGTTAAGATTGGAGAGATGGATATTACTGATGCTCCTATTACAAAAACTGAGGTATCTGACACTTTACAGGTATATCGACGATGTCCACATCCTCCCATTACCAATCCTTTTTCATCCTCTACAGATCTGCCACCCACTGACTTTGATTTGCCAATTGCCATCAGGAAAGATACACATGCTCCATCTACTGCACATCCTATATCCTACTTTGTGAGTTATGAGTGGCTTTATCCTTCTTTTCGTGCATTTGCCTTGTCTATTCCTTCTGAGCCTATTCTCAGGAACTATCAGAAGGCAAACCTAGTACCTCAGTGGAAAGCAACTATGGATGATGAAATGCAAGTACCAAGATCTCGTGGGACATGGACATTAGTATCTAGACTAAAGCAGACCAATGTTGTCACTTGTAGATGGGTGTTTGCTATAAAGTACAAGGCAAATGGTATGGTGAACTAATACAAAGTCCGGTTAGTTGCTAAGGGATTCACATAAGAATATGGTATTGATTACACTGAAACTTTTTTCCTTGTTGCTAGATTAAACTCCATCAAGGTTATTTTGTCAGTAGCTATAAATAACTCTTGGAACTTATGCCAACTAGACATCAAAAATGCATTTCTGTGTGGTGATCTGTTCGAGCAAGTGTATATGAAACAACCTCTTAGCTATGTTGCTCAGGGGGAGAATCAGATATGTCTACTCAGGAAAACAATTTATGGACTGAAACAGAGTCCACGAGCCTAGTTTGAGAAGTTCAATAGTATTGTATCTACTTGTAGTTTCCGCTGCTGTGTGGTGGATCACTTTGTTTTCTATAGTCGAACAAAGGATGACTGTGTCTTGTTAGCTGTCTATGTAGATGATATTCTGGTGATAGGGAGTGATACTACTTGTATTCAGGAGACAAAAGATCATCTGTAGAAGCACTTTGTCACCAAAGACATGGGCAGACCTAAGTATTTCTTGGGTATTGAGTTTGCATTTGCTAAAGATAGGATGACTCTATCATGGAGAAAGTATGTTATGGATCTCATGCAGGAGACTGAGCTTTTGGAGTGTAAACCTAAGATTACTCTTATGGATCAGAGTTTGGATTTTTGGGACGTCTCTTCACCTCTATTAGAGAATATTGGCAGATACAGGAGACTAATAGGAAAGCTGATTTATCTTACTGTGGAGATCCTTAGTCAGTTCATGTAGGAACCACGAATGGTACATTGGCTAGAAGTTTTAAGAGTGTTGGCTTACATCAAGAAGACTCCTGGCAAAGATATGGTCTACAAAAGGAATAGTCACCTGCAAATAGAAGCCTATTCAGACTCTAGTTATGTTAGAGATAGAGGAGATAAGAAGTCTACTTCTGGATATTACACATATGTTGGGGGTAATCTTGTTACATAGCGTAGCAAGAAACAGAATGTTGTCTCTTACTCTAGTGCAGAAGTCGAGTATAAGGTTTGTGACTTAAACTACTTACGAGATGATATGGCTTTGCTCACTTCTGAGTGATTTGGGTCTTTCTACTTCTTCACCTATGTCCATGTATTGTAATAATCAGACGGCTATTTACATTGCTAATAATCCCGCTTTCCACGAACACACCAAACATATTGAGGTGGACTGCCACTTTGTTCGAGAGATGGTAATGCAAGGAGTTGTGTCTACTCCTTATACCAAGTCGTTTGATTAATGTACTGATGTTTTTACTAAAGGGTTTAGTACTGGGACTTATAATTATCTGTGTAATAAGTTGGACATGATAGATACATATGTTCCAGTTTGAGAGGGAGTGTTAAGTCTTATAGGGTATTTAGATATCTACCTCAAGATCCACTTATTATATTACCCTATGTATATGTACTTTTAGCTCTAATAGACAATTTAATTCATTATTTTCTCTTAATCTCACAAAATGTTTATACCATAGTGTATGGTAGGAACCGGGAAGATAGGAAAAATTATAGAGTTGGATTTAAGAAGACATACAAAAAGTAACGATGTTAAGAATGTAATTATACTAAATTTACCAACCATGACTACAATGTAACCTGAAATTATTTTCAATAAGAAAATTAACCAAACAGGAAGTTACAGCAAGTAAATTTCAATCAGAAATGAAAACATGAATAGAAGATTTACAGTATAATGAAAGGCTACCATGAAGTATGAACACATGAGGAATGAGATTGGTAGAAGACTTGAAAGTTTTTCACCACCAAAATGACAGGAACATATGCAACCGTATCTTTTTCACAGGTGTTAGAAACTTAGAATATATAACAGGGTTAGAAGTGAAGTTTCTTTTCAGGAGTACTTTCTAACTATAGGTGTTAGAACATATAACAGGGTTAGAAGTGAAGTTTTTTTTTTCAGTACTATCTAATTATCAAATACCATTGAGAATCAACTAGGAGTACGTAATGGGTTGATAACTTTCGTAATAATTTTCTGTCTTAGCTATCGATTAGCTAACGAGAATATCTTCTTCATCTTTTGTGTCAAGTTCTATTCTTTTATAAAATACTATAAAGTTAAGTTCATCTTCTATTTTTTCTTTGACTTCTTCAACTTCTTCTTCATTATCATCCTCATCACTATTATTATAAAAAAGGATCATCCATCCATCCTAACATGAAAAAGTCACAATAATTTAGCAAAATGACAATTTTTTTTAAAAAAATCAGCAAAAGGATCATCTATCACTGTTGTACCTTTTGTACTTGAGCATTGCCTATAAAATTGAAAATTTGTAAAAATGTAAATGACAGAAATGGAGGAATTCATTGCCTGTTGGTTAATGCACGTTTACAATTTTTTCTGTCAAATGCAAACTACTAGTCTACTACCCTCCTTATATTAACAAGCACCAAACTAACAAGAAGAAGATATTAAAAAGAGAAGTTGTTCCAAATAAGGAACTATAAGATGCTCCATAAGAAAATAAATAAGAAAAGCAAACAACTAATTTCAAGCAAAACTCAAAATAATAAGCAAAATGGACTAAATGTGCTCCAAAACAGAGTGACAAATTCAGAGGCTCATTGTCAAATGCTTTTCCCATTTCATCATCTTTAAGGTTACCCAAAATCCAAAACAGTAAGCAATAATCTTCTTCCCAAAATGGTAAGTAGTAGTTTTCCCTCCTCACCCAAAAAAAATCTAATGGGTTTCTAAATAAAAACATAAATAAACAAATAAGCTACAAACCACGAAAATGGTGAACCAAAAGAAAAACACAAAAACAGATATGATAGGTTCCATCGCCTATTGAGATCCAATGGGAACTAAAATCGAAACAAGAACATATTCGAAAAAATCACAAATCACAAACCAGATCTAAAAACAAACACATCAAGAGAGTTGCAACCTCTGTTGAATACTGTCATTGTTGAGTCATTGTTTGTGCCTCTGCTGATTACGCAGTCTTGAGGGAACTTAGTCAGAGAAGATTGAAACTCAACAAAGAAGAAGAGGAAGAAGAATACAGTGAGAAGAGGAAGAAGAACACAGCGAGAAGAAGAAGAAGAGGAAGAAAAGGGTGAAGCTCGTCGGAGAGGATGAAGCGGCAGAATGGTGGGCAAAGGGTGGGAACGGTAAAAGGGGAGTGAGAGACATGAACACGGTAGGATTTTGTCAATGATGACACAGAATACATTCTCGTAGTTAATGAGAGGTTTTTTTTTGTAATATTATATTTCTAGTGAGGATAATATGGAAAATAGATGAGAAAAGATCACAATGTTTTTCGAAAAACTACCTCTCATGGTTTTTTTATTTTTTAGCGTTTTTGGTAAGTTCTACAAATGAAAAAAATGTTGGTGTTTTTGAATAAACGGGTGTTTTTTTGTGTATTTTTTTAGTCTTTTCTCCTATAAGAGATTATTTCCAATAAGTTACAGTTAATAATCGTTATCAAATACTACCTTAGTGTTAAAAAATATTGCTGTAGACACCAAATTGGCTTTATGCCCATCAATGAATACTCATTAATCTTCGTATTGGCAACTCATTTTTGCTTTAAATTTCTATGGTTCTTTGCTTGCAAATGTCATGGTCAGTCACGTGCCTTAGAGGCTTAATATTTTTCTTACAAGTGTTATTGTGGCACTCCTTGTATTTATGCGAGTGGCAAGTAATTTGTAAATATATAGAAAAAATATATCGTCATGAGTATTGTTCAACATTTATAGACCCTCCTAAATATTCCTTATCGGTGGAAACTTCGTGCCTTAGGCTTGCCCATTTTTTCTATTTTATGTTTTGGAACAAATTTTGTTTCTTCTTGAAATATCTAACAATCTTAACAATTTCTGCCTCATTTTCATCTTGTTATTGTATTTATCTTCTAATTTTCATTGGTTATATATATATATATATTATGACTTGCAGATTGGAATTTGACAATCCCGAAAGGCCTGAATGCAACAACCTTCTGTCCGTTTATCAACTTGTTACAGGAAGGTCTAAAGAAGTAAGAAGCTTTATGTTGAAGATTTTCAATCAGCAATAAAGCCGTGTCTTTACTGTGAACCATCTACACCCTTGTTGCACTTTTTTCGTTTTTTTAGATCTATTTGCAGTTTTTATTACAACTTCCATTGCAGTTTGTTAGTACAACTTTCAGATGTCTTTACTCTGCGGAGGTTTCTTATATTGTTGGTGTGCCATTGATCTAGGAAGTTGCATTGGAATGTGAAGATATGAACTGGGGCACATTAAAATCCAAACTTGCAGATGCTTTAATTGATCACCTAAACCCGATTCAGGTTTGTGTTCCTGTGATTTTGTTGTATTTGCAAATAAGTTCTTGAAACTTTCTCTAGAATAATCCCTGTCACCAATATCTAAGTTTACTCATTCCTTGAGCCTTTCTCAATTGGATTTTCTAATGTGAACATGAATTTTATATCTAGGTCCGCTACGAGGAGATAACAAGTGATCCAAGTTATTTAGATAACGTGCTTTCAAAGGGTGCGTCAAAAGCAACTGATATAGCAGGTGCAACTCTCAGTAATGTGTATCAAGCAATGGGATTCTTACGAAGATAAATGCAGTGTCAGAATTCATTCTTATGAGTTTGTTAGATTAAATAGATTTTTATATGAATATTTGTGTTATTCATTTAATAGATTATTTGTAGATTAAGTATGTATTCTTCTATATATAGGAAATTATAATCTGTTATTATCAAATGAACAATATAGTAATTTCTTCACATCTCACATGATATCAGAGCATAGGATTTGAGAGTAAGAGAGAGTGCGTGCACAATAATCATCGGTCACGTGAAAACTCTCCAACTGTCAATGAACTTCTTCCTGTAGATCGACTCCCTACTAGCATCGTTCCCACAAGTGAAGTCCCTACTTCCATGGGCTTTGTTTTTTTCCTCTCTAGTTTCTTGTGTCGTTGGCCTTGTGTGCTCTTGCCATCTTTTATGGGCATCGTCGGTCCCTTCACCTCCTGTGACTGCTCCTTTTTCGTTCGTCAGTATCTCTTCTCCATCTGTTAGTCATCTAACATTTAAAAAAAAGGGAAAAGGGGGAGAGGTAGAAGGAGAGGTCTTGCCTATGCTATAGGAGCACATCTGCCACTGTCCAACCCAATCGTTGACGTTGTAGTCTCCAACCTTCCTTCTTGTCGATCGCTGTCGACAACTACAGTTCCATTGTCGTTGAGGAAGGAGGAAGAAGAAGCAACAGTGGGGAGGGAGAATAGAGAGTGAAGGTAGAAGAAGAAGAAGAAGAAGAAGAAAGGAAAGAAAAGTGAAAAAAAAGATTCAGAATCATGAATCACAAGGGGTTTAATAAGATATCAAGCATGGTAATAAAAACAAGCATACAGTAAAATCATGAATCACAAACAATCGTATCAGCTACAAGATTGTCAATAGTGCCTCTTTCAAAAGCAGTTTTTATATGTCATCAGCCAATGAATGAGCTGCAGTAAGAATAAACTCTGGGTTCACATCTCCTGGAGTCGTTGCATCCCATAAAAGATCACGTGTCATGTGCAATGAGTTTGTCAAAAATTCCATCTGTTGCAACAATCAGATAGCTGTCGTTACTACGTAAAGGTTGCCAGTCAGTAACCTCCTGAGTTGATATTACGCCATAGGTGATCATTATAAAAAGACAGAAGAGCAACAAAATGTGTCTAATGCATCCAATGATCCAAAAATACAAAAATAGTTAGAAAACACACACTAGTTTTCTATTCCTGGACAACAATAATATTAAACACAAGTCACATCAGCTCTACATTAACATTGTTACATATTTTATATCTTATATTTATCTATTTTGTATATAAATAATACTTCTTGAGAGTGTTTTATACAATGTATGCAGAGACTTAGGTTGGGAATAAATAGACAGAGAAATACGCAAAATGGGATTACTTCTAGAAGAATAAATTGATATCTCTAAAAGATTTACAAAGATTGCAAAATAAAATCCCCAAAGAATATTTTTAGATGCATAATCAGATCATCAAGATATAGTGGACAACTAAATGAAATCAAAATTTTAAAAAGATCAACATTGATATTCTAAAATTTTCGAAATATTTCTCTTCCTTAGTTGTTTCCAAATCTAAGAAATTGTAATTAACCTTGTAAGCCTATAAATAAACCCAATGTGTTGGAGAGAAGGATCATCTTCTACTTTGTATACTTCTTCTCCGGAGCTGCTTCTCTAACTATAGAGTTGAGTGTTCGAAGTTGCTTGTATTAGGTTTGAATGATTAACATTATTAATTTTATTTTTATATTTCCTTCTTTTTTTAAATTTTTGTTTCCCTTTTTCAATCATGAAATTTCTTTTCTAGGATTAGATGAAGTTATGATAATTTCATGATGGTGTAATTAATTTTAATTTCTTCTCTCTTGTGCTTCATGACATGATCATATATGTTAGACTAGTACGACATTGATTTCTAGTTATTTCGATAAACTTTGATAGGTTAATATTGAGTGCATCTTTTTAGCCTATATTTAGGAAAGAGTAAATTAAGGATCATGTGTGTTGTCGTGGTTATATGATGTTATTATCTAATTAAATCATACTTTTGTTTTTCTATTCGTGTACTTGATAGTCTATCATGTATTCCATATAGGTTGTGCTTATTAGAGTATAATTCTTTAGTTTGATTTTTGAGATTGAAAAGGAAGAGAGAGAGTGAACTAGTTGATTATTATGTTAATTATGTAGTGAATTCAAAATCCTAGACTTCATTATATAATTTTAAATATCAAAATCATCACGTTTTCTTTTATTTCATTAAATTCCAATTCTATTTTTATATTTTCCATCATAATTTGACATTTAAAATTAAAATCTAGAATTCACTATTCTCTGTGGGATCGATCTATACTTGTATACGTACTACATAATACGTTATGTACTTGTGGTTAATTAAAACATATACATCACCAACATAAAAAGTTCAGCCCACTTCCACTGACACACAGGATCCCTAGCAAACCCGCGATTGAAAAAAGGATGAGATACATCTTCTTTAGAATCATAGCATAGTGGACACGTAAGATTAGGAATGATATTGCGATTGTGTAGAAATAATTTCAAAGGCAAAGCTTTGTTATATTAATCTTCGTAAAGAAGAAATGATTTGAGGTTGGTTCTTCAATAAGAGCCATGTAGAAGATTGATTTAAGATGAGGAAGATGAGCCAACATCCTGTTCCTACAAACATTTAAGGGAATGGTCAACACTTTTACATGAGAAAGGTCCAGTCTTTCAATGTATGTATCTAATGCTCTTGTTCCCAATTTTAGAACCTGGAATTCTGATCTCATAAGAAATATTTTTTTTGGAATCGGTAATTTTATTAATAAAGATTCTTGACTATATAACCACCACCAAGAAGGTAAGTATTGTCCAAAATATTACAGAAGCCTAGAATCCAGCAGATCCAAAGAATTTAACATCCAGTTAGCCACCTGCATGTATAACAGGTTACAAAAGTTCAAAATTAATTAAGATACAGTAAGATAGCCATAGAAACCAATCTTAGTAAGATAGCTACAGAAAACCAACTGCAGAAGGAAAGTCATGCGGAATGATCTTCCATGACATTTGTCTCAGGTGGTATGCTCTCAATCGGAGTGATGGCTGATGAGATTTAAGGGACAATGGGAGATTGAGTAGAAGCTTCCAGATTTGAGTGATCTCATAAGAAATATTTTCGATGATATTGTTGCTAACAAGATTTTGCAATTGCATCTTTCTAGTGATTAATCTTTGGAAGATAAGTTGGTATGGTTTTTTTTGCAAACTAGATCATATAAACTTATCATCCTGAGATTAATCACTTGAAAGATGCAATTGCAAAATCTTGTTAGAAACAATATCATCAAAAATATATCTTTTGAGATTAGAATTCTAGGTTCTAGAATTAGGAACAAAAAGATTACAGACATACATGGGCATAACACGTAGATAAGCTTTTGGGAAAATTGGAAAATATAAACCTGGTATCCGATTATCCCTCCAAATGTTAACCTTTTGACCATTACCAATAGACCAGTGACATAAGTGATAAATCATGAATCTGTGCCGCAACAAACACTTCCATAATTCAGAATCCGATTGTCTTTCATGAACATCCGAAAAATCACGATATGTAAGATATTTATAAGATAAGATTCTAACCCAAAAAGGCATATAGGCTCAAAAAGGAAACACCAAAGTAGTTTCAAGAATTAAAGAAACATTCAGAAGATCCATCCTTTGCATCCCAAGTCCACCTTTGGAGATAGGTTTCTAGAATCATAGCCCCACTAAAAATCCCTTTGGATAATATCCATACTAGTACAATTGCTTTTAGGAATCTTATTAGTAGACGTTGTAAAAATGAGAATAGAAGCCAAGGTAGAGTTAATCAAAATAGTTTTACCGGCATGAGATTTAACCCCACCTTACCCAACTCCTCAAAAAGATCCCTTTTTGTTTTGAACACTTTGGCTGTTTCCTCTTTTATTATGGTTATTTTAGGAACTCAGAAGTCACAACCAAATATACGTGGGGCCCAATGCTTCATGAACACAAAAAAATTGTATAAACCCAAAATTAAGAAAAGTAATTAGAACAAGGGCTATAATTTTAGTTTTACTGGACAAAAAACTACAAGATCTATCATGAAGTGCATTATTAGCTTTGATCAGTAAACAAAAGGCTACGAAGCCAATGAATCCAATAAAAGTGCATTACTGAAGGTATACCTGTTCTATGTTTTGATCTAGAATGAATCCACATTTTTGGTTTCATAAGTTTTTTGCTTCGACTAATATTAACAAAAATGTTTAGAGCCATCATAAAAGTGGAAGGAGTGCTTTATATAAGGTGATCAAAACATCTTCTTTATTATTTTATACTTCTTCCTTATTTTCTCTCAAACAAGTTAACCTATAGGCTGGCAACCACACATTATCATAATATGATTATTAGTAATGATGTTGTTCAAACAAATTAACCAGCATTCCCAAGAGAAACTCTGAGCTTACATGAAAAAATGCTATTAATGGCTCTAGGGAAAACTCATGCCAAGGAGGTGGTGGACAACAAAACCTGGGAAGAGGTTCTCAAGCATGTCTGAAAAATGGGCCAGTCAAATAATGGCCCTGAATGTTATAAACTTGTAATTTACTCTGTGTTTCTTTTTGTGTTCTTTTATTTGTTTTGTTTTTTTCTAAAGCAGGCCATGTCACCAATGAAATCTTTTTTGCTTTGAAAATATAACATAATGGATTAAAATGTTGCAACGTAAAAACACAATGCAATTCAGCAATAATGCTTAGATTATCTCATCTACTTCTTTTTGTCTTACTTATTGTTTCTTTCCTATAAATGGGAAATTAAGTTCAATTGTAAGCTTAAAAGTGCCAGTAGTACCTGCGGAAAGTAATTTCAACAAAGAAGCTAGCTGAATAGAAGATATTTGATATTGGGCTTTTTTCTTTGTATAGCGATGTTCCTTAACTAGTGTCTTCTACAATCAACTTAACTAGTGTGAATCTTGTACTACAAATTCATCTTTGCACTTTATGTGATTTTGTAAGGTATATGTTTAACATTATTCTATTTTTATTGTAGCACTAAGCTTGTTGAGTTGAATTGGTCATTGGTATAATATCTTAACAAATGTCAATAGACTGAAAATACTGAAAATTGAATATGTGAAAAACTAAAAAAATTGAAAACTTTGGATGGCACAATATTCTATTTTTAACAAATATCTAGCTTTCAAAAACTGAAAGTCAAAGTATGTTTTCTGATAAAATTGAAAAGATTGCAGGTTGGAAGTTGTTATCCAATCCATCTAGTGTTCCAGTCCATCTCTTATCTGTGTATAAAATTGAATATGTGAACTGAAAAAACTGAAAAATCCAATCCATCAAGTATGTGAACTGAATTAAAACTGAAAAGATTGCAGATTGGAAGTCGTTATCCAATCCATCTAGTGTTCTTCAAATCACAACACTATCCTGTGTTATGAAATCCAATGTATGATATGCAAAGAAAAGCCAATCTACGTAGCACTATTAAGGAAGGGGGTCTTGGAATCACAAAACTATCTCATGTTATGAAATCTTTGAGAATGCAATCAACTTGGAATGTTCAAAATAGTGATTCCCTTTGGGCTAGGCTTATGAGGGCTAAACATGGTGAAATGGCATTTGATGGTTCACTGGTGAGAGGCATTGCAAGATGGAAACGGTTGCAGCATGCCTGGTTGGACTTGAAAGATCACATTTTCTGATCTATTGGTGAAGGTAAGCTGAGCTTTTGGGACCTATTACTAAAATCACTGATGTTCATGTCCAGAATCCTAATTTGTTAGTCTATGAGGTAATTAATGATTCTAATGGTCTTTATGATCTTTAACTTGCTTGATCATTTGGTCCGTAGCATCTTACAAATGAATATTAGTATAGCTAATGATAAAGACGGAATTCAGTGGAGACCTAATGATAGGATGTTTGCTATCAAGTCTACCTAAGAGATATGCAGAGAAAAGAAACACTTGAAGTCTTGGGGAAAAGGTTTTTGGGATCCTTTTTTACCCACTAAAGTTTCTTTTTTTCTGTTGAAACTGTGCTTGAATAGATTGGCTACAGATGATAAAATCAAACAGATGTAAATTCCTTTACCTTCCAAATGCTCTTGCTGTAAAATTCAGCCTAATATGGAAAATTCAAAGCATCTTTTCTTTGAGGCTGAATGTGTTAAAGCCTGTTGGAGATGATTGCTAAATAAGTTTGTTGTTCTGCTATGCTGGCTTTTTCTATGAAGATTTTATTGTCACGAAGAATCTCAATCTTTGGGTTAAGGATTTTTCGTTGCTTTTGCAGGATTTTAAATGAAAGAATGCCGCAGAGAGGGTGATCATTCAAAATTTCCGAATATTTATTGTTAAAGTAAGATTTAACAGAAACAAAACATAATGATGATAGTAATAATATATAATTATATTTAGAAGAATTAAGTAGCATTAACATACAAACCAACAATTGTTAGGAAACTTAAGGATATGATTATACAACATCAAATTTATACTAGTTTTCGTGTATTTACGATTAGATCGCGAATAGCATCACAATAATCTCTCATCTCTATTTCATCTTGTGAAGGGAGTTGGGGAGAAAAGATAATTAATTCTATTAAGGATGTGAAATTATATATATATAGGGAGATTAGATACCCTAGACAAATGGATATCCAATAATCTATTTAACCGTAAAGAAGTAATACACACATAATTAACTTTAACACTCTCCCTCAAGTTGGAGTGTACATATCAACCACGCCTAGTTTGTCACATAATGACTCAAACATCCCAATACTAAACTCCTTTGTGAATATATCTGTCAAGTGCTCGGAGGACTGAGTATAAGGAGTGGAGATAACTCTTTTCATGACTATGTCCCTCACAAAATGGCAATTAACCTCAATGTGCTTTGTACGTTCGTGAAAGGTGGGATTATTTGTAATGAAGATAGCAGCTTGATTATCACACTACATAGATATAAGAACTTCAACACCAAAATCAAGTTGTTCTAACAGTGATTTCATTCACATCATCTCATACGCTGTCTGTGCCATGGATCGATACTTTGCCTCTACACTGGACTTTGACACCACATTTTGCTTTTTGTTGCGCCAAATAACCAAGTTGCCTCTTACATAGGTGTAGAAGCCAGACGTGGATTTTCTGTCCCCCTTATCTCCTGCATACCCTAAGTTTGAGTAAACTACAATCTTGGTATGACCATTTCTCTAGTAGACTAGACATATTGTTGGAGCACCTTTCACATATGATAGAACACGAGGAGCTCCTGTCCAATGTACTCTCTTAAGCTCATGCATGAATTGACTTAGAAGACTGACTATATACGAGATATCCAGTCGAGTCACGATCAGATAGATGAGCTTGACTATCAACCTCCTGTACTGACCGGAATCCTCCAACAACTCTGAGCTATTGTTTTAGAATGCTGGTGTCTGCTCAATGGGAGTGCTCTCTAGTCTGCATCCCAAAAGACTTGTCTCCTGTAAGAGATCCAAGACATATTTCCTTTGTGACAGTGTCATCTTGCTATGTGCATAGGCAAACTCGATCTCAAGGAAATTGCGAGGCTTTCTCGTGTTCTTTGTCACGAAGTGAGTATAAAGATGTCCTTTTATCTTTGTAATGCCCTACACATCACTTCCTGTCACCAATATGTCGTCCACATATACTACAAGAATCACACATCCACCAATTATCTGTCTGTAAAATACTGAATGATCCACTGCACATCTCTGAAACCCACAAGCAAGAACCACTTGACCGAACTTTTCAAATCATGCTCTGGAGCTCTGCTTAAGATCATAGATTGGCCTTTTGAGTCTACACATAAGATCTTCTTCCTGAGCAACATACCCTGGAGGTTACTCCATCAAAATAGACTTAGTCAAATCTCCATATAGGAATGCATTTTTCACATCCAATTGACACACCTCCCACGAGTGATTTAGAGCCAGAGATAGAACTCTGATGGAATTGAGACGAGCCATAGGGAAAAAAGTCTCTTTATAATCTATCCCATAAGTTTGAGTGAAACCTCTGGCCATTAACCTTACTTTGTATTTATCAACACTGTCATTTGCTTTGTACTTGATAGTGTAGACCTATTTGCAGGTGACTACTGTAACCCTAGCAGTGTAGGTCACTAACTCCTATGTTCTACGACTAGTAAGTGTAGCTAGTTCTTTATTTATAGCAGTCTTCCAACGAGGAAGGGACAGTACCTTTTGATAATTCTTAAGGATGGACTGAGAGACAAGGGACAGAGCAAAATTACGAAAATGAGGATGAAGGAAATGATAAGAGACAAAGTTAAAAATAGGATAGGCAGTGCAAAACAGGTACCTTTTCGAAGGACAATAGTTAGGTCTGAGGCACTAGAGGGCTGATTTGTAGTTGCAAAGGAGGATGGTTCAGTAGTGAGAGGCACTGTGGCACGCCGACGGCACAACTAAACCTGCAAGATGGTGGCAAAGTTGGTCCTCATTGAGCATTATTATCCTGCAACTCAACAACTAATGGAAGAGGAATAGACTTAGTGGATGGTAGAGACACATCATAGTGTGACTCAAACTCAAAAATGGTGACAGACAAAATATTGCCTGGTGGGGGGATGAAAACATCGATACCCGCTCTGAGTTTTGGAATACCCAACAAAGACACACTTGATTAATCATGGAGACAGTTTGTCTAGACCAGGGAAGAGGTCTTGGACAAACGCCATACACCTAAAAACTCTGGGAGTCAAATTAAACAGACTCGACTCAGGTTTGAGGTGACAAAGTAGGACTTCACCCCTAGAGGAACAGAAGGTATTCTGTTGATAAGGTAAGTGACTGTAAGTACAACATTAGACCATAACTACTTTAGGACATGCATATGAACCATGAAAGTGCGAACAACATCTAATATATGTCTATGCTTGCATTCTGCAATCCCATTTTGCTGTGAAGTATGTAGACAAGATGTTTAATGTATAATACTCAAAGAAGCACAATATGAAGTAACTTTGGACTGAATAAACTCAAGAGCATTATCAGTGCGTAGAAATTTTAGAGTAACATCAAAATGATTTTTTATTTCAATCAAAAATGTTCTAAGTACATTGTAAACATGACTACGATCTTTAAGCAAATATATCCAAGATGCTCTAGAAAAATCATCAACAAAGACTATGTAATACTTATGACCTGACACAGACTGGACTAAACGGACCTCAGACATCACAATGAACCAACTCGAATGCAGTAGTACTCGACACAAGACGTAATCTTTTAAACGAAGCACAATGGTGCTTACCCAACTGACATGGTTGACAATCAAACTGCGAGACTGGACACCAAGGCAAAATCTGCTGAAGCTTCTGATAAGATGGGTGACCTAACCGATAGTGCTACAAGGAAGAAGACTCGGAAGCAGACGCCATAGAAGCTAATCTTTGAGGGATATCATCAGGAATCAGTAGGTACACTCCATTTCTTTGCTCATGATTCAAACTAATCCTCCTCTTCGTCTGCAAATCCTAAAATGTATAATGGAAAGGAAAGAATGTGACAATAATTTAATGGTTTTGTAATTACACTAATGGACAATAATTTTACAGGAAAATCAGGAACAAAAAGGACATTCTCAAGTGATATTTGTGAAGAGATTTGCACCACCCTTTCATCTGAAACAGGACACGTCCAGCCATTAGCAATTACCACAAATCGAAACTCAGATAACTGAGATAAATAGGTAAACAAACTACATGTACCTGATATATGCAAGGAGGTACTAGAATTGATAATTTAGGAGGAATCCCTAGATATAAGGAGGACACTAGTACCTAAGGAGCTAGCATGGATAGCCATGGCAGCAGAATCTGTGACCATTAACTACAGGAGCCTCTCATAGTCTGCCTGTGAAACTGTGAATGTCTGCTTCTTAGTAGTAGCTGCAGTAGTGGTGGACTCTATGGTAATATTTGTCGTCTGTGGTCGGTCAACTAAATCCCAACACTTCTCAATTTTGTGCCCCAATTGTCTGCAGTATGCACATCGGAGACGTCCACTTGTGTCACCTCGACCACGGCTTCCACCTCGAGAATCGCCATGACCTCGACCCAGTGTAACACCATGGCTGACGGTGCTGACATTGTAGAAGATGTAGTAGTAGAAACTCGAAGTACCTTTGCATAGTTAGTCTGTAATTCTGGAACACTGTCAGCGCCCAACACCTGACCTGATCTGAGAACTAATATCTGGATTCAGGCTAGCAAGGTATGTTGCAACTGCCAACTCCTTCCTGTACTAGCGTAGTCTCGTAATGTCCACTGTCAAGGGTTGATAGACATCTATCTCATCCATGAGGGCACAAAGACGGGTGAAGTGCTCCTGAACTAACTAATCTCCCTGACGGAGGGTGAATAACTGCTTATATAGCTCACATATACAAGAGACGTTCTTCTCATGGCCATATGTAAGGCGAAGTGTCCCATATTTTCTTCGTAGGTCGCAACAATATGACTTCCCGTGCAACCGATGATTCCATACCATTAGCTATCCATGTGGTAACTACGACATCATTGGCTAACCAATATTTATACGTGTCAGACTTGACATCAGGAGGTGGATGTATGAGGTGCATCAACTTTCTATGTGCCAAAATAAATGTTTTGAAGCTCTGTGACCATAAAATATAATTGGGACCAGAGAACTTCTCAAAGGTATCACTCATATTGTTAACAAAGAAATCCTAGGAGGCCATATGGATTGAAATTTAACAAAAGATAGCTAATATATGGTCTGAAAAAGATAGATTGTGAACCGAACTGCTTACCAAGATGTGTGGATGTAACGTATCCACACACAACGAAGACCGGAGGCTTGGATAAGACCTAGAACATGGCCAAAACTATCAAAGCACCGTACAGAATGGGTCAGACTGCCTTATCGGACCTTCAAGAGGGAAGAACAAGCATCATCGGCTACTAGACATGCGTCAGTGACCCCTGGACGGCGTTAGTGGTGGCCTAAGAGGCTTGGACAGTGACTTCTAGTGGTCCTTGACGGCCTAGGAGGGGACGTCGGCGGTTAGGGAGGCTTGAGGAGGGGACGCTAACGACTAGGGAAGGTTGGGAAAGGCTGAAGGGGCGGCTGGAGGTGATTGCGACGACGATGGGCTGGTGGCTGGCCGATGGAGGCTACGGTTGAGTTTTTAGGGTTAATGTTCTATGCTCTGGTACCATGTGAAGGGAGTTGGGGAGAAAAGATAATTAATTATATTAAGGATGTGAGGTTACATATATATAGGGAGATTAAATACCCTAGACAAATGGATTTTCAATAATCTGTTTAACCATAAAGAAGTAACACACACATAATTAACTCTAACGCATCTAAAGCAGTTGGTTCAACATTATTATCGTTGATGTCCTCCCCTAGAGCAATGTCTTCATCCATAAAAGATTCTTCGAGTACTCCATCCATCACTTGTTGTTCAATTATGAAGTTGTGGGGAGCCATGCATGTAATAATAATCTTTATTTGTTTTTTATAACTATACAGTGGTAAGAAGTTTAAAATGTTCCAACGTTTTTTCAAAACACCAAAGGATCACTCAATAACATTCCTCAACGAGGAATACATTTAATTAAAGTGCTCCTCCTTCCCACATGATCGGGATATTTGAAATTATGCGACATGATACTGTATTGTACGATATAGTGTCAATAACCTTTTCTATTTGGATAACTGACATTAATAAGGTAATACTTATTTGTAAATTTTAATAATTTCGTTGTTAGTATTTTTGTATTATATATAAGAATTACAAAATCTTACAACAAATTATGTCAATCAATGGACTATTTAACCTCCGAAAGGATGTAGAAACTTGTGGTTGGAATCTAAAACTACGTTATTCAGAACCTTACAGTCATGTGTTGTTCTCTCTCAACTAGTAGAAACAAAATGTAAACCTCACCTTGAAGTCACAAATGCACATTTTGTGTGGTGTGTTTCGGGTCTCTTTTACACTTATAAGTCATTTGATTCTTCTTGGACATAACACACATAACATGTGGACTGTCTAATGCTCTAACTGCATTCTTGAAGAATAGGTAGTACTTCCCATTGACATATTTATAATGTGCCTTAGAATGGAAATAAGACTTTCTTTAGAGCATATAATATCAGGACTCCATTCAACGACTGTCCTCAAAACTCTATTAAACTAATAGTATCACCAGAGTGTTGTGGACTCTATTGCATTTTATGGCCATGAACGAAAGTTTAGAGAGAAAAAATCCTTATTTGTTCCTCCACAGATACCTACCGACTATCCACAAGCAAATCTCTCTCACAAAATATGGCACACAAATTAACAATGCAGTAGGAAGCATCGTACAACTGTCAAATGTAATCCTTCAATGACCCATCATTATGTTTCTTACAACTCCATCTGTAAACATCTAGGCAAATAGTTGATTTCATACAATTCTACCATATCATGGAATGTATCTATTATGATCTCATTTATGATATGACAGTCAATATTTGACTTTAGTCAAACACTTCAGTTGCGACTAGCTATCGACAGCGGTTAGAATGATACAACGCAATCCTAACTACAATACATAAAACTTATATTACGAAGAACAACAAGAACAAATATAAAATATGTAAACTATTGTATATTAAAAAAGAAGCACACTTATGTAATTATTGTAAATTAAAACAAACAAGGGACAAGCACAACAGAGACAATCACAACTTATAATTACTGTACACTACTAGAAACTTATCAACATAACAATCAAGAAGAAATTTCAAACGAAGCACATCATAAGTCTCAAATCAAACATGTCAACAAGGGAAAAGAATAGATTTATTCAAACCAACACAAAAAAGAGAGGAGATCAACAAGGAGCAAAACTAGCTTCACAACCATTGAAAGATATCAAATGGATCAACGTAATAGGAAAAAACAATATTTATAAAAAAGATTAACATAAATGATCAAAAATTACACATCCGAGCACAAGAGTACTGTCATTTTGGATTGTCGACATAGAGATGCACTCCGATCGTGATGAGTAGGGGAGTCCAACAGCAATCCAAGGGACGATCAATGAGGAGCGAGGAGCGACGACTGCACTCCGCTCTTCGACCTTGACAGCAAGGAGCAGTGCCTTTGAAATTGGATTCGATCAACCTACGGTAAGTCTCCTCTTACGTTAATATTTACAGTACTTTACCTACTCAATTCATTCGATGTTATTTATGTAAATAAACTATAGTTATATTAGTATTACATGTAAATGTTAAGAACATATACAAGATTTCATACCCGAGAATCGATGAACTCTCCCCAGGAACATTGAGAGCAAAACTTCTCTCCAACAATGCTCTCTACGCTCGACCATTTGTTTGAGCAAACTCTTCGATTTTGGGAGCTAAAGCCCAAGGCACGGGAGGAGCTACATGCCAAACGCTGCCCTCCATGAAATGTAAATAGGAAAGATGGACAACAAAGTGGAGACACTGACAAAGGAGGCATACCAGCTGTCACTCTGTAAGTCAATGCCCACAGAAGGTTCTTAATTGAAAAGAAGGATGACAAGAAGTGAACAACAAAGAGTACAAGAGTAGACATTGACAAAGGATGCACGACGTGGTGGAAAATTAATTTTTGATACAAAGAATTATCCGTAGGCAGTTTAACCACTTGCTGGGTTAAGCTGGGAAAGATGGACAGCAACAAAGAAGATGACACAGTGGCAATTAATCCTTCAATACAAGGGCAATCCTGTCAAGAAAAGGTCAAGCTCATAACTATGATTTTTATTACAAGGGTATAGATATGGGGAAAGAAAAAAGTCAACACCTCGAATTCTGAGGGCTAGGTAATCAAAAGAATCCAATTACACCATTTTCGCTGTATCCGCTCATGCTTCTGGAGCAAGATCTTCTGCAACACGTGAATCTGGACCTCAATATTTCCGAAATTATTCCAGTTCCTGCTTGTGGCCTAGGATTGATGGTATACAAGACAAAAAGGGAATTGACGGGGCATTTGTGGTTCTTCAAAAAATAAAGTTCTGCATTTGTCTGTTCTGCATTTTATCTGGCAATTTTTTTCAAATCAGGGTAGTTCTCTTTGGAAATCCATTCTTTGGACCAAATATTTGTCCAGGGGAATTGAAACTGTCCTCAACACTTATTCCTCCTCCTGTTCTCTCCTTTGGACATATATTAAAAAAGGATTGGGTTTCATCAACTGTTTTATCTCTACAGAGGTGGGTTCTGACACTAATACTTTATTCTGGCATCACAGATGACATAATAAATTCCTCCTTTGCTCCTTGCTACCTGACCTATTTAAAATTGTTAGATTCAAAAAAACTTCTGTGAAAACTACTATGGACTTATTTGACACTGATTTCAATAGGTTGTTCTCTATTCAGTATCCTTTTTCTACCAATTGTGATAAACTTCAAGTTCAGTTGGATTGGTTTGTTAGTATTTTACACTCTCTAATTTTGGATTCTAGAGATGATACTTTCCATTGGTCTCCATCCCCATGCAATTCTTTCTCTGTCAAAACAGCTTATAATTTGTACAATGATGGAGACCTGCATAACATTTTTCATAAAAGTATTTGGAAGAGTTTTGCCCCTTTGAAGGTCAAACTCTTTTCTTGGTTAGTGGTGTAGAATAAGAACTTAACTAAGGAAAATTTGATTAAAAGAGATTGACCTGGTTCACCACTGTGTACATTCTGTTCTTTACATATTGAGAGTAATACTCAATTGTTTCTTAATTGTGCTTATGCAAAGAAGATTTGGCATTTCTTGTTGGTTACAGACCTTTACCCTGGTTTCTTCTCTGTTGGGGATTTATTCTTATCTACCCCCCCATTAAAGTTTTATTTATCTTACTCTGGGTAGACTTTGCTTCTCCAAGTCATCCTCTAGTTGATTTAGAAAGAAAGAAATAATAAGATTTTTCGAAATTCTTTTAAACCATGTGATTCGATTATTACTGACATTATTTCATTGTTCAAATTTTGAGTGGAACACCTTATTTTAGGTTTTGAAAAGGAAGAATGTTTGAACTGTGTCTCTGCAATGGCTGCTCTTCCTCTCCAGCCTATCCTGCCTACAGTTTCTTCCTCCTCAGGACTCTCCTCTCTTTCTGATCCTCCTGGTGATGTATCTCATGACTCTATGTTGGAGTAATGCCGGCCTTCTGTTGGGTCTTTTGATAGAAAAATTTTATTTTGAGATTAGACTTTTTAAGATCCCTACTTGAGACTATTTTTGAAGAAATATTGTAATATTAACAATTTAAACGTTGTATCCCATGACTTTTATGCCTTCTATAATCTATCTCAATCGTTAACAAAAAAAAAAAAAAGTTCTGCACCCCGCACACTCTATAAACACAAAGCCGAGCTTGTGTGACAAAATTGTTTATGATCGAACCTATAAATGTAATAGATAATCCTATCAATATGGTAATTGCTAAACAAATTTGATATCAGACTCTAATTTGAGGAAATTCTTTCCCTCTATTAAGAAAGCAAAAGACCTGTCTCAAATTCCCTCTTGATGGCATACTTGCAAATAAATATTAATCTCCTCCTCATCTCCCATTTGGTAATGCATGATCCCATGAAAGTCTTCCCACCATCAAAGCATCCTGTTTTTGGTTTCCAAGAGATTAACAACTTTCAATAGTTTAATAATGTCACAAAATAAAGTCTACTTACAGCATTTGTATAGCTACTATGCGAAAATTACAGACCTGCCTCGTCAAATAAGGATGTCAAGACAGCCAGACACACACAGACGCTTACATCTCCTGCAAATTGGAGTCCTTAAGCAGTCAGTATGAACAGCTGAATATCTTTATAAATAAACTCAATAGACTTTAGATCTAGTATGCCTATTCAAGACCATCATAAACTTCAATAAATTGTAGAACTCACCACTGTGACAAATTAACAACTTCTTCCTTTTATTCAATTGTATGGTAGCAAAATTGAGTGCGATGTGAAGGTTATTTAGCAAGGAGAATCGATTTACTTTTGAGGTCTGCCAAGAATTTACTAATATCAAACATTCAGTAGACATCAACATACCAGTAGAAAAAGATACAAGAAACTTTCATGACACATACCAGTATGGGTACATGTAAATATGCAATTGTCTTGGAAGAAAATGATGCTGGCTCACAATCACAGTTTAGTATACAATCCACATCCTGTAACACATTTTCTACTGCATTATAAAATACAAGTGAGCAAAGAATAACTTAAGTATTTCAAGGGACCAAACATACGACATGCACTAAAAGCTACTCTAATGCAGTTTCATGCAAATAAGTTCTCAAGTTAGTAGGTTTGTTCAGGTGGACTAGTGGAACCTTGATCGACACAACTAGAAAACAAATAACTGTAGAATAGGTGATGGTACGCAAGAAAGACAAAAAGTGATGAACAAAAGAGGGGGAAAACGAAAAAACCCAACTGTAATGAGAGGGAAAATGACAATATCTGGCTGTGTGTACAGAATCCAACCGTAGAAGTCACCAAGAGAAAGACAATGCATCATGTTGGATCTTACTCAAAGATAATGCAATTTTATTTTTTATTGATTCCCAGTAGAGCATGATGTTCCTTCTTTCAAGCAACCCAATATGAGTCATTAAACTCATAAATTATACTTCTCTCCAACAAGATGAGAAAATGGAAAACACTACATGACATGAAACATTGTAAAAAAAATGGCACTCCGTCGCGAAAGATCAATTGTCCGAAAATCTCATATGCATATTAGACAAGGAAGAGCCTTATCCCAAAGGCAGCCTGCTTGGGTACATGTTTTCTTCTTGAAAAGACCAAACAGGATCAGTATGAAATGTGTCAACATGATTTCACATATTAAAAATTCAGAAAAAAAAATGTTGAAAACACATACAAATTATTATTCTTTTGAGAAGGAAAAACTGAAACAAGGGCATGGTTTAGAGGTTGGGAATGGGGGTATAAGACTTAGAAGCCCTTGAGTCCTAGGATCTAATCTAGTGTCCCTTATTTATCTAATGGTATATCATGTGGGTTTTCGTATATTACCCAGGTTTTATCCTTCTGCCTAGTTGTCAACTTTGGTGGAGAGTTTCTACGATTTAAGAAAAAACAGAGACAAAAATCCTTATATCCATGGAAAAGAGGAGGGATTACCAATCAACATACCATTTGAAGTGGTACCAATGGCAAGATTAGTTGTACCAATCCAGAACAGATAACCCCGTTGGCAAGGTGTCTTCAAGATTGTGGAACTGCAATGAGGGCCAGTTTCTGAAAGCTGACCAGTAGTCCTGGATGTGCAATCCATGTCAATATCATCTTTGGATTCCAATGACTTATTAAACTTGATTGTGAGTTGAGGTGCATCTTCTCCTCTTTGAGAGCGATATACTCGGTCCTTCTCCGCAAGTTCAGCAACTTTCTGGTTGCATAAATCAGGTCCATTGCTTATGATTTCAAAGGCATGCTTCCAAAACAGGTTAGGTGATAAACCTCTTGCCCAGCTCTCTTCGTCGTCTCCAGCTCCAGGTATGTAGTTCCAACTAAACTCCGAGATTGAGCTTTGCTGAACTCTTCCAGTCAGAGAAGATGCTGAAACTAGAATGATAGGTGTGAAATCCCATGAATCACTGTCAGGTACTTCATTAAGCCAAATAACTGTCTTTTGTGAAATCCACATTGGGCGTAGTGGTTTTCTCAAGGATAACACAAGAGAATCAATATCAGCCCCACTATTTTCAAACTGTTTGGTCCATTCCTCCAGATGATTCTCAATGCAAGTTATTTCAGTTTTAGAGACCCATAAAGGGAGATGTAAAGAACAATCCCAATTGAGTGCATTGGGTGGCTCCTGCATCAGTATTGGGAATATTAAAGATTGTCGTACTCTAATACCTTAAGCCTCGTGACTTTTAATAAATCAGTTAAGCATGTGTGACATGCTCCAGGTGGATTTTTTGATACATGGATATTAAAGGTAATCAGGAGTCAGGAGATATAACTCCTTGAAAGAAAATTGTAGCCCTGTGACCTATGTGGGAGTGGAGGTGGTGCTCGCCATATAGGCATGCCATTAAAAAAATGAATTCATCTTTAGCAGTATCATATTCTGTTCATTGCACTCAACACAAGAGTCAAAATCTGCACAGAACTCGGCCTGACACTATCAGGGCTGAGTTCACTAAAACTTGTAGTTTTTGATTCAAATGAACTGGTCAGTGGCATGTTCAATATATAAAACTCAGCATTGTGGGTGCACGGTTCACTTCAAATTGAAGCTTACAATTATTTTAGTTCAAATTGAAAAAAAATACCGTTATTTGGGTTGACACTGAACTGTTTTTATCAGAATTGAACTTGACATTAATAATTTTGAGCTCAGTGGGATGTGAATTAGTAAGGTGCACAGGATAAGGAATTAAGGATCAACCAAAGTTCAATCTTTTCTTCGAAAACTACATACAATTTATTGAACCCTGAACCTTAAAACAAACACTCACATCATATGAAACAAATAGATTACGAAACTTATGAAGAAAAAAAAAACTTACTAACTCGCCATCCCTTCCACTCCCATCACTCATTCTTATCAAACGATTCATAATCGCCCGATTCAGAACACACGCCCAAATGGGTATCGTCTTCGACATGCTATCCGGAAACCTCTTCCCTCTCCTGGTGGAATCCACAACAATGCACCCTCTTTTCTGTCCTACCAACCACCAAACCAACCAAATCAAATCAACAACCGATCTTTATCGCCAAAAACCCAACAAAATCCCCCTTTTTTTTTTGCAAAAAAGAAGAAGAAGAAGAAGAAGAAGAAACCGCACCGGCAAGAGTGGCGACGTGGAGGTTGAGGCGGGCGGTGCTGAAAGAGAGGTTGTTGGTGTGGCCGTCGGTGGATTTGAAGTAGCAGGTGGAATGGAACTTGGACGAGTACCACAGCCCACACCGGAGGTTGGCGAGGAGAGGAAGCTCCGGCCAGAGGTGGGCGATCTCAGAGACAAAGATGGAGTCCTCGTAGATGGAGCGGAGGGCGTTGTAGATGGAGTTCTCCCTCTTCTTTATGCTCCTACACGTCTTGTAGATGCTCCTCCTCACCTCCTCCTCCCCCTCTTCTGCCATGGGAACGGGGAGAACAGAGGATTCTAGATAGGGAAAGAGAGGAGTGGGATTTCTACAGAGAGAAAATGGAGGTGGATGCAGCAGGAGGGGGTTTGAGGTTTTCTATTGGGCTTCTTAAATGGCCTGATATAAGGGTTTGGGGCCACACTTAGGTCCAGTACTTTGTTTAATCCCTTGCTTCCAACGTGGTAACGTGAGTTTGTTGGGCCGACTTTATTGTTCATGCTTAAGAATATTAATCTCGTATCACCTAATCAAAATATATTTTATATGTCATGTATAGAGATGTGGTCTGCTATCTCTTTCGCTCAAGTACTTGAGTCTTGATGAGTGGTTAAGTTCATTACCACGTCAACTGATGAAGGATTCTGGCTTTTTTTATTTCTAGTAGACATTAACCCATGTTTACTCAAGTACAAGAAACAATTCTTTCGTTAATAGATATCGAGTTGACACTGCGTCGTGAAACTTTTCCGAGCCGTTGGATCTAGAAAGATATTTGTTGGAGTGTGATTTCGAATCCTATTTTTGGCAACCCTTCAATCTTTATGGTTTTATGTATATGTTGCGTACAGTCCTCATTTTGATATTGTTCGGTCAGCCATTTGTGTAACCCATGATTCTTGTGCGTGTAGTACTTTATATATTGCAAGAGGGGTAAAGAGCGTTTACGTGTCTATTCGGGTTCGACAAATTTAAGCTCAATCACATCTTTTTTTTTTGGTAAAAGGTTTAGATATGTATTTCATTGACATTAAAAGTCCAAAAAGAAACAAAGTATTGTTATGTTACAGCATCTTGGCAAGCAGTCTAAAACATAAGTGTCTAAAAATTTACATCAAGCAGACACAGCTGCATATGCTTAACAAAGAAAACATCAGAGGCCATCAAGGGGAAGAGAGCCTCTCCCAGAGTCATCAAGGGGCAAAGAGTCAGCTCCAGAAAGGATTCTAGAGGAGGAAGGGATAGCAAGGTTGGAGGAGTCAGCTGGCTGAGCAGCAATAGCTGACATGAACTGCCTCATCTCCTCCTTTTCAAAACCTGCAACAAGGTTGTCTACCCAGAGATTCATGAAATAAATAATATCACAGATAATATCATGAGCTGATCTACATAAATTTCTGAAGATCCTATTATTTCTTTCTTTCCAAATCAACCGGAGGATGACCTGGACCAACATAATCCATCCAGAATAAGGCAAATAGAATTTAAGATTTGGGACAGAGAGGAATATATCTGTCACAGAGAAAAAACCAGGGTATAAAGGTGAAGCAAGCAAGAAATCCCAAATTTTTCTAACAAAAGAGCAATTAAGAAACAGGTGATTATTATGCTCAGTACTCACAAGACAAAAACTGCAGAGAGGGGATCCAGTCCAGGATCTTTTAAGTAAATTTTCCTTAGTCAAATTTTTGTTCTGAACCACTAACCAAGCAAAAAGTTTGACTTTTAAAGGAGTGGCACTGGCCCAAATGCACTTGAAGTACCTATTGCGAAAACCCCCATCATTTAGTAAATTGTATGCTGCCTTAACAGAGAAGGGGCAGCCATTTGGTGGAAGCCAGGTGCATATATCCTCTGTAGTGCCCAGAATAAGAGGTTGCAAAATTGCAACCAACTTATCCAACTGATCCTGAAGCACCCTACTGTTAACAGACTGATCATGGGGTAAAAGAAACAATTTATTGAAATCTCTATGGAAGTATTCCACAGTTTGCTTAATAGTAGCTTTTTGATATCTAGCTACCCTAAATAGATCAGGCAAAGCAGTTTGAAGAGGGCTTCCATTGTACCAAGTTTGTTTCCAGAACATGGTATTAGAACCATTTCCAAGCACCACAGAAGTGAAACAATTAAAGAAAGCAAAACCCTGCTTTAAAAAACTCCACAAAGGAGAACAGTGCATAGAAGAAGAATTTAGTAAAGCTCTAGGGCCCCTTTTACAATATCGAGCAGTGACTAGTGCCTTCCAACCAGGATGGAAATCTTTAGAAAAAAATTGTCATATTAATTTTCCTTTAAAGGCAACACTAAAAAATTTTAAATTTAGAATGCCCCATCCATTTTGATGTTTGGATCTACACAGATGTGACCATTTAATAAGATGCTTCCCTTGCTGATTATTAGCTAAGGAGTTCCATAGGAATTTGCTCCTTAAAGTATCTAATTTCATCTCAACTTTGGAAGGCAGGTGAAGGACAGACAAGTAATGAGTTGGAATGGCAGACAGCACAGCATTAACTAATGTGAGTCTACCCCCTAGAGATAGATGTTTGGCTTTCCACAAAGAGAGCTTATTAGATACTTTCT
>JAMKQA010247917.1:0-11273 GCA_024699735.1 Posidonia australis
AAAATCATTAGATTTTGCATTATAAAATCCTGTAATTATATGATTATAAGATATACATGAACTTAACATATCATAAGTTGAATTCTATCTATGTTGAACATCTAACTTAAAATTTCTAGGTTTTAAACCATTTTGTGCACATACATGTCTAAATTCTTGATATCTTTTTGCTGATGTTTGAATAAATAAAATATCTTTTCTAATATTTTCTATATAATGTTTAATGCAATCTATACCATCTTGTACAATTAAATTTAAGATGTGACAACAACACCTACAATGAAATAATTCACTATTTAATATTGGTTGTATATTTCTTCTTAATAATTCTATTGCAACATTATTATTAGATGCATTATTAAATGATATTTTATTTATTTTATAAAATATATTATATTCTTTAGTAATATCTGCTATCATATTTGATATAGCTTTACTAGTATGTGGATGATCAAAAACTTTAAAAGTAATTAATCTTTTTTGTAAATTTCATTCTATGTTTATCGAATGTGCAGTTAAACATAAATATGAAAAATTATTTGTACCAGTCCAAACATCACATGTTAATGATATTTTACATAATAAACTAAAAAATATTCAAATTAAATCTTTTTTAAATATTTTATAAATTATATTTCTTATTGTATTTCTAGAAAAACTTTTAAACTGTGGATTTAAATAATTTTGCATACATGATTCAAAATTTTTATTTTCTGAAAAAGAAAGTGGTTGTTCGTCTTGTACTATAAATTTAGTTATTCCTTCCTTAACTTCTTCTGTATTATATTTCTAATTAATTATACTACTAGATTTTACTTGTAATTTCGATTGTTTTAAATCTGTGTTTCATCTTTATTATGTTTGGATATACATTTTTGTAAATGTTTAGATATGACTTACACCCACTCTCCTAGGACATGTGTATGTGGTATTACAATAATTACAGTAACACCTGATTTGATCTACAGGATCTAATGTAACATACTCCCAAACCTAAGAACTTTGTTTCCTAGGTTTTTTAGTGGCTGTGGACTGTAAAGTATACTGAGGCTGATCTGACTCCATACTAGGGATATAGTTATGGCTACCAACATTACCAATTTTTTTCATTTTAATATAAAAAAATGAATATAAAATAATAAAACCTTTAACCTACAAAAACCAAAATTCAAAAAAGGAGGGATTAGAAGTAAAGAAATTTTGATGTCGCTGGCTCAGCTTTTGTCGCGTGGAGACTGGAGTCTGGAGAGCAGAAGACCACACAGAATTAAAGCCAAACAGTGAAATCTTCACTTAAAATCCTCACTTGAAAATTAGGAGAAATTTATAGTTGAGAAAGTTGTAGAAGAGAAGATTGAGTTGTAAAGAAAAATGAATGAGGTGGGAAGTATTTATAGGATAAAATTATTGAATTTAAAAAAAAAAATAATAACAAAAAATGGCCGTTGCTATGCAACTTCCAAAAATCCAGCCGTTTGCAACGGTTGGATTTTGCAGCGGTCCAAAGGACCGTTGTTTTAATTTTTTTTTAATGGGCCGAGCTGCTCAACCCGACCCTGTTTTAATTTTTTTTTTAACGGGCTGGGCTACTCAGTCCAGCCTTGTTTTACGTTTTTGTTTTAAATTTTTTTTTTAAAACGGACCGGGCTGCTCAACCTGGTCCTGTTTTACGTTTTTAAATTTTTTTTAAGAAAAAAAAAATGGGCCGGACTACTGGGCCTGATCCTTTTGTGTTTTTTTAAATTTTTTTTAAAACAGACCGGACTGTCGTGGCCTTGTTTGTGTTTTTTTTTAAATTTTTTTAAAAATTATTTTTTTTACTGTACATGGATCGGTCCGATCTAGGAAGTATTCACGAGTCTAAATGAACCTACTCTACAGATCTTAATGGACTTACCCGTTAAACCCAACACGACCCACAACCCACGACCGACTTGACCTAACCCGATCCAAGTGAATTTTTCCTAGATCCCAGCTGGACCGGGAGACCCAGGGATAAGTGGCGTTCCGTAGATGGCGGCCGATGGTTGCGTGAGTCGTCGATTTGAAATGTGACGACAACTGACCACAGACTACTGACCACCACACATTCATGTACTACTACTACTACAGCTCTAACTCCATTCCCATGGTCCGTAGACACGATTTACTAGTTCTCTCCGTTCCCCACCTCCCAATTCCCACTCCACTTCATATATATACAACGTCGAAGAAAAATCATGATTCGTGTTTCGTCTCTTCCCCACCAAACCCAATTTCCTCTCTTCTCCTCTCCACTCCACCCACTTTGACCAAATTGGCAAAAAAAAAAGGGGTCACCGATTCGTCACTTCCGTTTGCGGTTAACACGTCAATTCCTATTTTTTCTTTATCGTGTTAGGTCTGACTTCCAAACGCAAGATACAAAAGAAGACCACTTGGATTTGGGACCTAATAATTAAGGGAGAGCGGCAAGAGCAAGTGCACTCAGCGTCCCGGAGCCAAAAAAAATAGAAAAAGTAAAAGGAGAAAAGGGCAAAGAAGGAATAATACAGGCGCCACACAGCCATTTCTTTCTGAACGTATACACCGTATACAGATTACCCCCAACATATTCCAAAAAGGACAACCAATTTAGAAAAAGAGAAAAAAGATTAAAGAAGAATAACACATCCAACGGCGACAACAGGCGTCAACGTACGGATCCGCTCCTCACCCACTTCTCTCTCTGTCTCTCTCTCTAGATTTCAATTTTCCAGGTCTGCTATTTCCGGTGCTGGAATTGTCTTTCATTTTTCTTTTCGTAAACCCACCCTGCCCTCCCCATCACAATTCACAAACACACTGCTAGTTTCAGCCTACAGCCCTACACTCCTCCTCCAAACCGTCTTTTTCTTCCCCCCACCATCATTCCCCTGAATCCCCCTACTCCCGTCTCTTCTTCGTTTTCCTTCCCACCGCCCGTTTTTTCTTCTTCCCTCACTTGTTCTCTCACTCTCTCCTTCTCTTCCTCTTTCTCTCGTCTGTTTCTGCCTCCGCTCTGCTCCGTCTGATTCTCTCCTCCTGCAACGCGACGAGCTCACCTCGCTGGCATCTCCACCACTCACTCCTCCTATTTACTTCTTTTATTATTGAGACTACACCCGGAAGAGAGAGAATATCGAATGATAATAATAATAATAAAAGAAAGAGAAGAGAGAAAAAGAGTGAGAAAGCAATCAGAAACAAACAAACAAAAAAACAGAGGAAAACAACAATACAAGAAGAAGATTCCCTGCCTTTCCTTTCTTCCTTCCTCCGCCTCTTCCACTCCTCTCTCTCTGTCTCTCAATATCACTGCTAAACCGTAGATCTCCGAACCGATGCTCCTTGCTATCTCGTCGTAGCTTTCGCTGCCTCGATGGGATGCGCGGGGTCGAAGCTTGACGACCTGGAGGCGGTGGCGCTCTGCCGTTTCCGCTCGCAGCAGCTCGCCGAAGCAATCGAGCACAGGTACGCCCTCGCCGAGGCGCACGATTCCTATGCCCAGTCGCTCCGCTCAGTGGGCCTCTCGCTCCACCGCTTCTTCCTCTTCACCGAAGTCATCCCGCCCTCCTCCCCTCTTCTCACCCTCCCGCCCCAGCGTAAGGGGGACCCTCACCCCTCGCTCACCCCTTCCATCTACCCCGTACCTTCCCCGTCCCCGCCCCCGCCCCCGCCCCAGCCCCCTCTTGCTGTTCCAAACTCCGCACCCGCCGCGGCTGCGCAAAGGCACTCGCACTCGAATTCCGGCTCGCACCTGCAGTTCCATTCGTCGGATGATGATTACGATGATGATGATGGGCCTTTGCATTCGGATCATTCTTCTCCGTTGCACCACCATCTTGATCCAGATAACAACTTGACTACCACCACCACCACAACCAAAACTTACTACAACTTCGCGCGGAAGGGGCCTCTGGCTTCGGCTGTCACTTACGAGCAGCGGCCCTTCGGCGCGGATGTTAATCCTGTGCAAGTTGGCGGCTTTAGTGATCCGGCGGCGGCGGCGGTGCCGGCGTCGGGGTCATCTTACCCGTACTACTATGCTGATCCTTATTTCAACCAGAACCAGAATTATTACAGTGGTGGCGGCAGCGGTGGCGGCGGCGGCGGCGGTTTTGGTGGTGGAAGTGGGTATGCTTATGCTTATCCTTACCCATATCCACCTGGTTATGGTGCGATGGGAGGTGGATTTTTTGGATCCTCTCTGCCGCCGACTATGGCGGCGCCTCCTCCAGCTGTAGCGTCTCCTTCATCGTCGCGGGCTCCGCCGCCTCCTCCCTCGCCACCGAGGGCATCGACTTGGGACTTTTTGAACCCCTTTGGAACGTATGAGACTTATCAGCAGACCTACACGCCGAGCCGGAGCTCCAGGGAGCTGAGGGAGGAGGAAGGGATTCCTGATCTGGAGGATGAGGAGCAGGAGGTCGTTAAGGAAGCGTATGGTGACCAGAAATTTGCGGCGGGTGCCTCCTCTTCTTCCGCCAATGGAGGGGATGTGCATTCTACCGGTAAAGGTGTGGCGATGGAGGAGGATGGAAGGAAGAGTGCTGGAGAGGAGATGCGCTATCAGTCGAGAACCAGTGGTGCTGGAGAGGGTAAGGTGCACCTGACAGAAAAGAATGTTGTGGTTGATGAAGTCCTGCAGCGGCAGTTGGAGGGAGGGTTGCGGAGGAAGGTTGTTCCGGGGTCAAGGTCAGTTCCAGATGCAGTGCATGAAATTAAGGCACAGTTTGACAGGGCTTCAGCATCTTGTGAAGAGATTAGCAAAATGCTTGAAGTGGGGAAGCTTCCATATCACCGGAGGAAGTATGAAGGTAGATCAAAATCCAAACTTTTTTGCAAATTCGAAAGTAAAGTAGTATTTGGGCTTGAAAGGTCCTAACTTGCACTATTACTTGTCCCTGGCAGTGGTATCGTCCAAGATGAGATTTGCAATTACTCCTTCCCTTTCGGCAGCAGCCACTTTACAGACTTCTACGTCAAAGACCAGCAAGCATCCTGACAATGCCAGTTCCATGTATTTGGATTTTGATGAAGATAAGGGAATGAAGTCTGGGAATCTTTCTTCCACGTTGCAAAAGCTGTTCATTTGGGAGAAGAAGCTCCTCGAGGAAGTCAAGGTACTACCTTCTTCATATTTGTTGTGTTCAATTAATACTTCTTATGTTTATAATTATGCCATGATGTTATATTGGTATACATATTGAAGTGAATCAGGCCTTTCGTGTACTCTAGAACAAACCACTGTTGTTACATTATAATTTTCAGGAAAAAAAAACCCATAAAACTATTAGTAACTGTTTTGACTGCATGAAGTGGCTCAGAGAAACCATGCAGACCATGATTTTCGTGACAGGTTATTCTTATCATCAGGGTGCTTTGAATTTAGGATAGTTACTTGCCAAAGTGATGGTGTTCCATTGTCTGTTCTTACGCCCTGTTTTTATGTTTCAGTAGAGTTGGTTTTATGGCTTCTTTTTGGCTTTTAGTGCCCATTCCTCTCTTTGTTTTTAAGAATTTTGCTCCTCAAGAGTTTTGTCTTAATGAATTATCACCTTTTCAGCAATATAGTTTTAACGTGATAATTATCATTGTGCGCCAGCATTGTAATATTTAATATACATTCATTTTTTGGCCATTAGATCACATGTTAATATTTTTGGCCCTCTGAATTTATGAGTATACGTCAACACTATTTCATGGTTATAGCGAAAAAAAATACACATGTTAATGTTGTTCATTTTAGTAATTTGCGAAGACATCTTCAAATGTATGTCGATGGATGAAGTATGATTGCTTGGTGCCTTTTGCAGTTTCAGCATCATCTATATCAGCTATTATATATGTGGCGTACAATTGTTCTATTTTCATTAGCTTCATTTCCTCTGTTTTTTTTTTTTGCTGCAAAACGAAATGTAATTGTAAAATGTTATGCTGTAGGCTGAGGAAATGATGCGGCTACGCCATGATAGAAAATCGAAGCGGTTGAGACGTTTGGATGACAGAGGCGCAGAGCATCACAAAATAGAGTCTACTCAAGGTCTAGTTATGAAGTTGTCTACAAAAATAAAAATAGCAATTCAAGTCATTGACTCGATATCCTATAGGATAGATAAGTTGAGGGATGAAGAGCTCTGGCCTCAGCTCCATGAATTAATTCAAGGGTATGTTATGTTTGCATGAAGTCCTTTCCATATGCTATAGTTCTATTCTCAAGCAATTGTCATATGTTCATAATTTTGGCAGGTATTAAATCTGAAATACTACAAACCTTTTTCATACTTTCTTTAAATCCAAGAGTAATATTAAATATCATCTTCCTACTTTTGAGTTCCTGTTGGAGCAATTCATCAGCTCATGTCTGAATGGGTACTATATATATTGAACTTTGTAAGGCAGAACAAAATATCCACTAAAAACAGACATGCCCATTTTGACCAGTTTTCAAAGAAAAGCCTTCCTTTTCTTTGGCAACAGTTATATTTGTGACCCTAGCTTGATCTGGTGATTGGAAGGTTGTCCGATTCTAACCCAGTGGTTGAACCATTTTTATGGTTGAACTGCTTGAACTTGTGAACCGGTCAACCAGTCTGATTTTTTGGATATTTTAAAAATATTTGCTTATGATGTAATCCTGATACCATTTGGTTTAATCCTGATGCCATTTGGTTGGACCGGTTAAACTGGTTGGATCGACAAGCCAGACTGGTCCAGACATAAAAATGGTTTGACATCCAGTTTGGTTCTGATACAGTCGGATTTACCAGCTCAGGGTCCACAACCTGAACTACAAGGATGGACTAGGTTTAAGCCTTGTTGCTTCGAAGTTAAAGGAAACCTAATGTCTATTCATTCTATAGAAATATTTTAGCTGAATTATCCTTCTAAAAGTTCATGATGTAAAATCTTTATAAACATTTTATGAATGGTGACTCCCTGATATAGAATCTTATCAAGCACTGTGGAAATCTTATCTTCGTGCTCCAGGCTTCCTCTCTCTATTTTGATGGTGTGTGTATGTTCTGTTAGTTTATCTGAGTAATGGGTAATCCTTTTTGGTTGAGTTTTATTGATTTTTATCCGTACTTGGAATAATTTATGAAAAAGGTGAAATTTTTTTAATTGAACAGAGTATATTTATTATTTCTGTTTGAGATTATGCACATGCCTTTGCTATTTATTCCTCTTTACATTGACATGAGATGTGCTGGAACCTAGATTTTTAAGCTAAATATTTCCGTCCTGCTTATTGATGACGGCACTTATTTTTTGCCACATGATTATAGATTAGTATCCTGTTTATTGGTGCTGTTATTGTGGCAATTGATTGTGAGATGCTTAGATGTGTGTCAAGACTACAACTTGGCTGTATGCTTGTGAGACTAGGAATTTAATGGGACTTGTTTGATGCGGTCTCCTTTGAATCATGTGAAGCTGTTGCTGTGATTTTTCACCAAAGACTTCAAGCTGCTATTGACATTTTTCTGCTGAACATCTTGTATTATATTTTTCATGGAACGGTTTGCTGAATTGGGATAGGAGAAACCTGATTTGAGTCATTTGACTCTCTCAAATTGTTCCTTGATGTCCATTATATATGTTAGCATACTGTTTATTGTCATCTTGACTTATTAGCTACAGATTCTTTTTACTGATGTTATGACATTTGTCGCAGATTAATTAGAATGTGGCAAGTTATGACAGAATGCCACAGGAGTCAGTGCCACGCTGTAATTGAGTCAAACAGTTTGGATGATATTGCATCTGCATTTGATGGAAACGCTCTTGATGCACGTATGGAGTCCACTAGGCATTTATTGATGGTGCTTTTGAACTGGATAGAGATTTTCTCTAGTTGGATTGGTGCGCAGAAGAGCTACATGAGATCCTTAAATGACTGGCTTATGAAATGTCTGCCTGATGAGCCAGAAGAAACGGCCGATGGACTTGCTCCTTTTTCTCCTGGAAGACTCGGTGCCCCTCCAGTATTTGTGATCTGCAATTATTGGTCACAAGCCATAGGTAGGATTTCAGAGCAGGAGGTAGTTGAAGCTATGCAGTCCTTCACCACAAGTTTTCTGCAAGTTTGGCAGCGTCATTATGGGGAACGGCGTCGTCGGATGTTAGGAAATAGAGAAATGGATAGACGCTTAAAAGACCTAGAGAGGGAAGATCAGAAGATACACAAGGCAGTGGAAGCAATAAACAAGAGGCGAGCCCTGGTTGTCAGCCAAAGTGGTATTCCTTATACTGGAGAAATTAGTCATCTGAACCAAGCTACTGAAGTAAGCAGTCTACAAATGGGTCTACAGCAAATTTTTGGAGCGATGGAAAGATTCTCAGAGAGCTCCATGAAAGCTTATGAGGAACTTGGTATGCGCTGTGAAGAGGAAACTGCTACCAGAGGAAATGCTAGGGCTTCATAGGCTTATCTGAAGTCAGGATTTGCTCAGGGTGTTTCTCAAGCTGTTGCTATCCAGATGCAACAGACGAGCTCTTCAAGTACCCTAAAGTAATTGCAGATGAATACAGGGTTGGATGTTACCCATCAATGATTGGGACTGGAAAGTGCAGGTCGATTGGTTGTTAGGTAGGAGGGTTACAAGGTTGTTCTATTGCAACATGTAACATAAATTGGTCCCATGAGAAAAGTAGCCTGTCATGTACTAATTATTGCAAGGAATATGTCACGCCTGTAAACAGCTACTCTGGCGGTCGTGTCCATAATTGAGAATTTTCCCTCCATCTCGATGTGGGGGTGATATCTACATGTGACTTTCCAACGAATGATTTGGATTCCAGGAGGATTAAGGGAACCTCGATACTGGGTTGAATGGTTCCGGCATCTTTTGTGCAAGCAACATTATTCTGTCATGCACATGTTTGAAAGATGAGAAGTGTCTGATTACAACGGGAGGAAACAGAAGCGTCTTGATCACATGAACAGCTAAATTCTCCAGTGGTTGCTCGACTTAAGCTTCTAGTGATGCTGTCTGGTTTTACCAGTTTGTAACGAAGGATTGAGTTATTGTTGGTTCCATCGGACCTTTTCTGGTTCAACGTCAGAGTATCCAGCTGTTACAGATGCTGCTGGTGTAAGAAAAAAAAAACTGCATTTGTAAATCTTTTTGTTTAGTTAGGCTAAATTATGTAGTTTCTTCTTGTACAATTCATGCTAAGATATCATGGTCGATGATAATTTAATAAATATTTGTTCTTTTTCCTTGGGATGGCCCTGTAATCTGGCGATTCGGAAACAGATCATGTGGGATCTTGCAGCACGTCAAACTTAAAGACCTCAAGTGTTCGTCTTGATGTGCACCTGAGCTGCCGTGACAAATTGACACTACCTCTTTGGGTTTTGGACTTACCATTGGAATCTCTGCCCGTCAAATATTTGTTGTTCCTTGGCTGTCCTGAGAGCTACGCATGCGGCATGTCATGCTTATCACAGGTTAGTAGACATGTAAATTAGATCAGATTGGTACTAAGTCGTCTGATTCGGTCTGTGATTTAACTTAGATTGGTCCCGTTTGAATAAAACTCGGGTCAGTTTGGTCCGACCCTAGACGAGTCACGGGTCGTGTTGGGTTAATGTCTTGGGTTCATTCGATCCACTAGATTAGGTCCAGTTTGGTCTGATCCAAGGGTCAAGTTGGGTCAGCTTAACTTTTAAAAAATAAAAAATAAAAAAATGAAAAGTTGACAATTGTCGTTGCAAACGTTCATTTACATAAACGTTGGTCCAATGTTTGTTTTTTTCCTCTCTCTCCCACAACTTCTATAAATACCTTTTTATTTTTCACAACTCTTCTTCTCCCATTCTTAATTCTTAATCTCTCTACATTCTCTTAATTTCTCAAAGCTCATACTCCTAATTAAGTCTCAACTCTTCTCCCTCGTGTGGAATACAAGTTTGGCCTTGGACTCGGGACTTCACTCTTCATCAACAATAATCTTATACTCTAGACTAAGGTCTTCTTCTCCAGCGGTCTAACCTTTATGTCCACGGTCTGTCAATTTCTTTACTTCTAATTCCTTCTATTATTTTACTTCTAATCCCTATATTTTTGGATTTTGAGTTTTTTAGGCTAAGGATTTTTTTTATTATCAATTTTTTCAGTCTTAAAAATAGATTATCCATATAATGTAGGTAGCTATGATTATATCCTAGACTTGGATTATAACCCTACCTAAGAGTCAGAATAACCCCACAAACACAATTTATAGGAACTAAAAATCGAGGAAGCAAAGTTCGTGGGTTTGGGAACATGTAATCCTATATTCCACAGATGAAAATAAATGTTATTATAAATATTGTAGTACAGGATATACTTGTCCTAGGGTTGGGGTGTTGGTCATATTGCTAGGTATTTAATAAAATGTATAGCTGCCTATAATAAAGATGAATAAAGATATGAATATGTAAATTTACTATCTATATAATATATGTATTTATATTTATATTTATATTTGTATTTCAAAAATAAATATAGATATAATAACATCTATATTTATACTACATGCGATTAGAGGTGGAAATCGGGTCGGGTCGGCCTTGGGCCGCCCGGCCTGGGCCCAAAAAAAAATTCCACGGGCTGGGCCAGGCCAGGCCCTTCGTGAGTTGTGGGCCGTGCCAGGCCCAAGGTCCAGGCCAGCAAAGGCCCGTTTACTAGGCCCAATTTGGCCCGTGAAATTAGTCTAGGCCGAGCCGGGCAGGACCGGCCTGCCAGTAAAAATTTTAAAAAAATATGGGGCGCACCAGGATGGCACACCATTCTGCAACGACTATAAAGCCTTTGGCAACGGACAACGGCTAAATAATGTAACCGTTTTCAACGGCCATTTAACTGTTGTATTAATTATTATTATTATTTTTTAATCTCAACAACTATCACTTCATTTACCCTATAAATATCCCCTACTACATTCATTTTTCTTCACAATTCAATCTTCTCTTCTCTTCTCAACTACAAGTCTACAATTTTCTCCCAACTTTCAAGTGAGGATTTTCAAGTGAAGATTTCACTATTTGGCTTTGGATACCGCCCCGTCTTCTACTCTTCAGTCTCCACGCGACACCAGCTGAGCCAGCAACATCAAAATTTATCTACTTCTAATCTCTCTAAATTCTTTACTTCTAATCCCTCCATTTTTGGGTTTTGGTTTTTGTGGGTTAAGGGTTGTATTATTTTATATTCATTTTTTATATTAAAATGGAAAATATTGGTAATGTTGGTAGCCATGACTATATCCCTAGTATGGAGTCA
>JAMKQA010247918.1:0-13933 GCA_024699735.1 Posidonia australis
ACCTAAACACAATAAACAAAAACATGTTATTGTACATATAACTCATATTGCTAAAGACAAAAAAGCAGAAGATAAGTGTTTAAATCTTGAATGGTAAATCACCAAAAAGTTTAACAGAACTCTACCGAATTTGCCAATTGTCATTGAAAATTCCATCTTCTATAGCTGGAAGTAGAAGAAAATCCAATCTATTGCAATATAAATGAAAAAACAAATTTGTTGGCAGAAATAATGTACATAGCAACCTCAACAAGATAGGGTGCAACCACATAATTATAAACAGGTAGTATCGAGGATGTCACAATCGTGATTCTAATTGGTAACATATAATGTTCCAGATAGAATAGTCCAGAAATGTCTGACAAGTTATTTATGGAGAGCTTGGTTGTCTTAGCATAACCTTCATTTCATGTAATTTACTTCCTTCCCAGCTTTACCACAAGTTGATTGCACTGCAATACATGATGAACAGTAGTGATGCTACACATGCATGACATTTCATGAAAATAAATCAATAGATCAGGGTGCAACAGAAAAAAAAATTGAACAAAAGGTTGACACGATAACATGCAGAAATGGGTAAGGTACCTCAACGACATCAGCAATAGTTGTCATATTGTACATGATTTCTTCAAAAGTTTCATCCAAGAAAAACACTATTGTCGTTAGCTTTTTGCTAATCAGAAGTGCTTCAATTTCCTCACGTCCAGGAATTGTACGTCTTGGTCCAGCCTTAACTGAGCGCTTCAAAGCATTCAATGTATTCAATGCAAGGACTTGTACATTTGGGTCAGAATTCACACCATGGGCTACACAATGGACATACTCTGATAAGTATCCTCCAATGTCCTTGCTAGGTGGCATGCAAGATGCACATACATACATGAGTTCCCCATGCCTTAACTAACGAGACTCTGTAGTAACAATAAATACAGGAGAAAATCCAATCAGAGCAAACCAAAAAATAGAAGCAAAGAAGGAAATAGATATCTTCACAAATCCATTTCTTTTTAAAAAATTAGCAAATCTTACTTGTCAGGGTTATTGCAAGTTTGCTTTGATATCGATCTGAGCAAATAGTTCATCTCGGAGATCAGACTGTTTCAGTGTATGCTTGTAAATTTTCCCAATGATCTCAACGCGATCTTCTAGAGTCAGTACAGATACATTGTCAGTTGAATCAATTCCCATGTACTTCAAGATGACGTGAAACAATTTTATAGATCAAAGAAAATTCCAATCTTTCACAAGTTTAATTTTAAATAATTTCATCCTAGTAAACACAGTATCTATGACTCCAAAAGTATAGAGATTAAGTTTGTGTACATATTATAAAAATAAAAGAAAAATGGCTTTCTTAAGGAATATAAAATAGCCAACATACAAGAAAATAAGCATGGTGAGGACAATAGTCGACAGAAACTTATGTCTTAGGCTGTGTTTGGTAATGATAAAAGCTATAGAGATTCAATTCATGGACCAAAAAAAAAAATGTAGATCCAATACAAAGACTCATGAATCACAAAAAATGATCATCAACACCACTAACACTACTTCGTTACCATGCCAGAAAAAAATAAATATGCCCAAGGCCAACCATGACCTTTCTAGAACAAACAAACCACCATCTAGGTCACATTTCTATCACTAATCAATCGGCAGAGAAATTACACAATCAAAACGAGACAGAACAAAAAATAGAAAAAAGATTGGAATTTTCTTTGCTCATCTGAGGCAGAGACGTAAAAATAATCATGAGTGAACAATCTCCAGAAAAGAAATCAAATTGCAAAACGCATCACGAGCAGTTTTATGCTACCATCTAAAGTTTAAAAGGTTGAATGATTAAAATGCTGTGTTAGCAAGGCATTAGTTTACCATTGTATAATCGTACCTGGAATCTATCAATTAATGGTATAGCACTAGACATATTAGCTGGTAGATTTTGTATGCCAACTCCTCCAAGATCATGAACACCATATTTTGCTCTTGACCAGCAACTAAATCCACATTTCTGACATGGTAACTAAAATGAGTGATATAATAAATCATGTACAACTCATTATCAGTATCACCGTCTAGTTTAAGTGCAAGAGGTTATTCAACAATTCCTTGTAAATCAGCAATATGAGAACTTTCACTTGTTCCTGCCTATTGTTGTTTAGGATACATATTATATTTTAACAGTGTAACTAACATTTTATTTCCTAGAAAGAAATATGTAAACTACTACAACTTGAAAGTGAAACATTTTGAACTAAATTTCAGTTCTAAGCCTATAAAAACTAGTGGTCCTTTTGTAGTGTTGAAATGGAAACATCAAATAGCCATGCACTTTAGGTTAGTTTCTAGCTTAATATGTGTTAGAAGATCTAGTTCTTGCATTAGATATTCACCTGGGAAATGGCACAAGATCATTTAGATACTGTTCACGCAGGATGCACAAATACTGGTATATTTTGAGGAAAGATGACATCCAATACACATTGATTAACTAAACTAGTTAACAAGTGAGTCACATGAACAGAGAAATAAGAAAAATGTACCTGTGAATCCTCACTTCCACTAGCAATAAAGGCCTGCTCAATTCCACCAAAGCAAGACCTAATAACAAACCTTGAGCGCTTGTGACCTTTGTACCCTGCAATGAGTCTCGGATCATCCACGATTCTCCATAAGTGAATCTCTTGATTTAAAAGATTGAGTAGCAAAAACTTATTGTCTCTTGATAAAGAGAATGAAGTAATTGCATTGTCCTCTTCAATCACAGATTTAGCCCTTGCATCCCTGTCAAACATAAGAATTGTGGTCTCCTTGCATATGGTTATGATCCATTTGTTATTTGCTGTAACAGCCACATTTGAAATCATAATTGTTCTCTGTCCTTTCCAACACTCGAGCTCTTTCCCATCTAAGTCCCACATGCAAATGCTCCTATCAGATACGTCTGTAATAATAGTCTTTCCATCAAGAAACCAACCGCAAGAAATATATGCTTAAAGATTTTTCTCATCAAATGAAAGATTTGGACTATGCTTGATATTTAAATTCAAATTAGAATGTCACCTTTGAGACGTGCCTTTGCACCACATAGTGCTCCCACAAGCTCAACTACCATTTGGAATGAAGTTTGCAATGGAACAAGATGCTCCAACCAATGTCACCTCTTTTATTCAAAGCAAAAGTTTATCTAGGTTTTCTGTATTTGATATCAATAAACTCAGATCTACACCAAGTTTATTCATGTTAACAAACTAGATCATGTGACACATGCATATCCATAGTATACGCAACATGATTGAGCAAAAATGGATAGATGAGCTTACCCCTGCATGAAATGCAGTAGCCTTTATTCCAAGGGCTGAATGAAACTATACAGTTGCTGAGACTCAAAACAAACAAATTGACACTGGGGTTGGTTTGAATAAATTCCGTTCCTCTTACATTATTGTTAGCACAGACAATACCTCATTTGAAAACAACAAGAACATGGGATTCTTTTTTGTACATGGCGAGAATAGAATTGTTTTGGACAAACTCTACCGTTTTTACTCTTACCATAGCATTTCAGTTCACCATCTGTTCAGAGCATAATATTTCATAATTTTGCTATTAAGCATGACAACCAAGACAATAGAATCACTCTCAATTTCAAATTTATTAAGACCCAAATTGTGACAAAGTCTAACGTCCATCCAGACAAGCTCTAAATTCAGCAATCACTTTTTCCCTCAAAAATGAAAGACGAACAAAAAATACACAACTTCGTTAATGGCATAGATCCATGTAGAAAAACAAACATCTCCATAGTCCATTCTCATGAGATGTTATACTGCTGAAATGGCGTTGATCTCCACTCCCAAGAAGAATCCTGTGCAATTAAAAATAAATTAATAGACCTTTAATAAGTTTAATTTAAATAATCAATAGTGTCTCACCATATCATATAGAGCCTCTAGGCGTTGCAAGCGAGCTTCAAGTGATTCATTACGTGCCACAAGTGTTTCATTACGTTTCACTAGTGCTTCATTACACTCCAAACTTCTCGACAATGCATCTCGAAGGTTTTTCATAGCATTATGAGAGGCGATGGTCAAGAGTGTCACACATTAATTGCCTAGACCATCCGATTCCAATGCCTCTCTCATACCCTCCATGATGTCCTCCAAAGACAACATCCAATGTAGGCACAAGTGTGGTTGGTTCTTTACTTTGTGAAATGTCCATTATAGAGCATTGTTGACCAACTTTGTCCTATAATCATGTATTGAAACCACAAACCAAGTACATAATTAAAATTTATTTATTAGTAAAGACAAACATAAATATATATTTACAATACTTACGCAAATATCCTTTGTGAAATTATTAGGATAGGCCCCATTTTTTTCTGATGGACTCTAATATATGCCTTCAATTCAATGTAATTCATCTCCCATTTCTTCACGCTATTTACATGCTAAAAGTATTATATTATAAATATTCATAACTAGTACATTTACTATTTACCATATATAAACTTACCAACTCTTCCTTATGACGTGCCATGGACTTTCCACCTGTTGTGTGTACGGGTCTATCCAATTCATGAATCTTAGCATTCGTTTTTGCTTCTTCTTGATTTTTAAGAGCTTATAAATGTAAAAGCTTGTAAATGAAATAAAAAGATCAATAAATATATAGGCTAAAATTTACCACTTCTCTCTCCTCCTCCCAAAATGATATCAATGCTACCCATTGATGATTTAGAATCCTACCATCTGGTGATTTACAACGTTATTCTACTGTCAAATTACCATCATTGAACCATAGTTTCTTAAGTTCACAACGAAAATTTCGAATTTTCGCTTTAAGTGATTCCTTACAATAATGGGTAAAAAGCACCATGTCTGCTTTTGTCCCATCAGGATTTACAAACTCAAAGAATTTTTGCTGCGCAATTACATTAAAATCAATAACATAGTGGAATAATAATTTAACATTCGTAAAATAATACCTGCAATTCTTGCATGACATCATAGAAGCTATTCAGTGACTGATCAGGCCAATCTTTTTGAAGTTTAAATAAGTTCTCTAACTGAGAATACAAGCCTAATGCTGCAGTAAGCTTCAATGTATATTTTCCAACAGGTTGGCCATCTCGAAATATAATTTTCCATTTCTTGTTATCTTTTAATACAATACTTTCCCATGTCGTTCTTCCCCTAGCTTGTCTCTTATGATTCACTTGGCAATCTACTCCTAAAAGAAGATAAAAGTGTAATTCTTTTATTATTAGTGAATATATCAATGACATCTTATATTAAATACTTCTTACCATGAGAGATATCAACCCGTGAACTTCCCACAGGGGAAGTTGGTTTGTAATGAATTGTGACACTTCTATTTAGAGCATCTAAAGAGTAAATAAAGTAGAATTTACATAAGATATATCATAATCACAATGTAAAATTATTTGTTTAAAAAAAATTTACAACTAACAAAAATTTATTTATATGTTCTAACAACTTACCATGAGATCTATCACCATGAAAACTTTCCATCGAAGAAGATGATTGTCTCCCACTCTCAAGTGGCATATTATTACTCGGTGTAACTAAAAAGTAAATGAATTATATTTTGTAGCAATGTTATTGTAGACACTTCGATTTTTGAGGTGGCTCGTTGATGGATTTAGTGGCGATGAATTCAGATCTTGCTCTCCTAAAAAACCAAAATCCTCCAAGTGCATCAAACTAACCTAGAGTTATGGAGTAGACCCCAGAATTAAATCCAACATCCTACATAGCACATTTGACCGATATAGCTAGATAGCACACCTTTTCGATACATTTTTGTAGCACACTAATATGGCACATCTTATCAGAGCACTAAATAAGCACACCAGAGTAGAGCACCGACCTGGCACACTTATATGGTGCACATACCAGGCGCACCTCACTGGCACACCTAGCAAACGCACATAGGTGGTGCACTAGCTCGATTCTAGGTCGCTGTTTGTTCATTTGCTTAGCGAAAGTCCATCCATTATACCTATAATTTGCTATAACTTTCGATAATTATCAACATAACGATCATTTCTCTTGGTCTTAGGGGGAGTCTTTTGGTTTCTTGAGCCTTTAGAACTTCTAAACTCTCCCTATATAAACCCTTGGTAGTCATTGAGAGAAGGGGTTGGAAGAAGAGAGAAAGGAAGAACCTTTGCATCTAACACAAATATCCACGACCTAGCTTTTATCCAGAGCCAAAAACTCCCACCCTTGAGCAAGAGATCATCCACCTAGTATAGGGAAAAGCCCCCTCATCCCTACCTTCCTCAAAGTTCCCTCTTTTGCATCACTTGGAGGCCACTTGGGAGGAAGGAAATCCCTATTTTCTTCAGCCATAAAGGTCATCTCGAGCTACTTGTGGAAGAGTACAAGAGCATACCAATAGATAAGCATTCAGCCTTTCTTGTAGCTAGATTTCCTTTCATAAATATGGGATTACTTTAGATGAATATTACATGATGAATATGCTGAATTTTATACTTGTTGGATCATGTTTATAGTGCATGATATATATTCTCATGGATCATGACTTTTATGCAACTATACCTATCATGTCCTGTTCTTGTATTGTTGGATGAGATATATGCTTACCTTTGTTGTCTCTTTTTTACTGAATCTCAAAGATATGCAATATTTGGTGGATGCATGTTTTATTCATATTTTAGATGCAATAAGACTGATTCAATGGGTTCATTCCCCTTTTTTGTTGCATGCATCTATGTTATTCTTCTTGCATATGTTTTGGTGTTGGCTTTGTGCATTGGTCATAGTCCTATGGCTTTTATCAAAATAGGAATATGTGGTCTTGTGTGAGGCTTCTTGCCCTTGAGCACAAGACCCATGTCATGGTGTCATGGGTTGCCATTCCTTCTTTTATGACTTTATGGAAGAGAGATGAACCTATTTGTGATCAGGTTGTTAGATGTCTAGGATGCGTTTTCAGATGGTCTTAAGCATATTTGCAAGATTTTATATCGCATAGCATATCAGTCAAGCTTACTATCTTCTCTGCAATTTGTGGGTCTCACTTCAGTGGCACACATTGTTAGCACACCTTAGTAGAGCACTTAGGTGGCGCGCCAAGCAGGCGCACTATTCTAGTGCACCAAACAGGCGCACCTGCCTGTTTCAATGCACCAATAGTGACTTTTTGGCATGGTATTTAGCATGGTTCTCGCTTTGTTTTGCCTCTGGTTTTGTTTGTGTGTTCTCCTAGATATATCAGGATGACACCAGTCTAATTTCATACTCATTTATGCATGATAGCTTAGGTTTTGTATGTAGCAAAGCGAGGACGTTAGTCGCTCAATATTACTGGATCTATGGTTATATTAGTGTAATATCTTTGCACCGATGTTTGATCCACAACTTGAGTGACCTTTCAAAGCATTAGGATACATCTTACAGTCTATCAACCCAAGTCTAGCACTAGGCACAACTTGCATGTAGCATCGCATTGTATATCGCCCTCAAACGTATAGAAACTGGCTGGAAAGCCAACATTTCCATATAAGTAAACGAGAAACCAAGAAAGACCGATTTCTCAAGCGCATGGGGGTGCCTAATACCTTTGCCGTGCGTAATAGGGATCCTTACCCATTATTTTGATTCATGATGTCCTTTGCATTGGCTTGTTTTCTTGCATGGTTGCATAGTTTGTTGTTTCAAAAATGACTTTCCTCGTTTCCCGTTTTAAGTAGACTAGGTGGTGACTCCTGCATTTTTATCGTTTTTTATCGCTTTTGTCGTGACTTTGCTAACCCTCGGGCATTTGGTATTTCATGCCACGTCCGAGGCTGTCGCCGGCATGGTTAAAGTTATGTAAACATTGTGTAAAAATATTTGTTTTCAAATGTATACGACAACTACTAATTTATTTATTTAGAATAAAACTTACCAGATCTATCACCATGTGAGCTTTCCAATGAGGAAGATGATCGCCTCTCATTCTCATGTTGCATAGTAATACTCGGAGCAACTTAAAAGTAAATGAATTAAATTTTGTAGCAATGTCATGTAAACATTGTGTAAAAATATTTGGTCATAGCTAAAAATTTATTAAATACTTAAAATTTATTTATCAGTTTATATAACTTACCATGAGACGTATCATTATGTAAGAATTCCATCCAAGAAGTTGGTAATCTCTCATTCTCTTTTTCCAAGTTGAAACTTGGGACAACTAAAAAGTAAGTGAAGTAGAACTTTCAAAGTATATCCACGATCATCATGTAAATTTATTTGTTTGCAAAAATTTATAAATTTAAATTATCTATTTATATAACTTACCTTCAGACCTATCACCATGTACACTTTCCAATGAGGAAGCTGATCATTTCCCAGTTTGAGTTGGCATGAACATATTTTACTCTCTATTATATTTTTCAAAATCCTATAATATATGCTATTATCATCACTGATTGTTGCAACACCACTATTCTGTGTGACATGTGCAATTTGAATTGCTTCTATTTCAATCTCATATCCATTTACAAAGTATGCTGGATACAAAGCAACTTCATTAATTGAACCCTGAGCTAAGAAAATTACTTCTTTAGCAAGCCCTTTTTGCAACCTTAATTCATCAATGTAAGCTCTAAACTATTGAATAAAGTTGTTGTGTTGCTCTAATTGGATTCGTCGCCCATTCCAATTAGGATGCTCATGCTCCAATAATTCCTTATGAAACCTACATGCAAATATTATCATGATATGAAATGTATTTTTTCATATAAGTAGGAAAAATATGTGAAAATATAAATTAAATAATTGAACTTACATCAAGTATGGATGAATTGAGTCTGTATTGTATAGGATAAAGCGAAGTGCTTGGTAGAGCTCATTAATAGAGATAAATGATGAAACTCTAGAACCAATTGGACCAACTTCATACCGTACACGTCTGCTCAACTTTGTCTCCACATTATCCAAATAACGAGAACAAAAGATTGTAGCTTCTTCCATTAGATAACCTCCAGCAATCGAACCCTCTGGCTTGCTCTTATTACGTACGTAATTCTTCAACGTGAGTAAAAATCTTTCAATAGGGTACATCCAACGATACTAAACTGGTCCAGTTAGTTTAGCCTCAGTAGCCAAATGTATAGTCAAATGCATCATTACATCAAAGAAGGAGAGGGAATATCTTTTCAAGCTTACATAAGATTGTAGGAATTGAGACTTCAAGTTTCTCCATGGTTTTGACATCAATAACTTTGGAACATAACTCCCTAAAGAAAATGCAATATTCATTTAACACAAGACCAACATGCTTTGAAAGTGAAGTTCTCATTGCTAAAGGAAGTAGTTGCATTAGAATGTGGCTATCATGGCTCTTCATCCCGACAATCTTAAACTCATGAACTTGAATTAACTATGAAAAATTAGAAGAAAATCCATGTGGAAGCTTCAAGTTCTTCAAGACCATTAGGAAATGTTCGTTCTCCTCATTCGTCATGTTATACAATGCAGGCGGAAGAAGAACTTTACCATTGTCCAAGGTTTTCAGATGCAAGGGTTCTCTAATATTCATTGCTTGCAAATCAAGACGAGCTTTGATGTTATCTTTACTTTTCCCAGCTTTTTGTAGTAATGTATTTAAGATGTTATCGCAAACATTCTTCTCAATATGCATGACATCTAGGTTGTGATGGAGTAATAGTGTTTTCCAATACGAGAGTTCAAAGAATATACCTAACTTCTTTCATCCTGGTGGCAATGGTTGTTGTTGCTTTTGATTCTTACCAAATTCAATATTTGAATAGCCTTCCCAATGACGAAGCACATCCTCCCCAGATAATGGAATAGGAGCTAGCCCATACTCAAGAGTACCATCAAAACTATCCTTGTCTTCTCTCCATGGATGATTGACTGGCAAAAAACGACGATGCTTCATATAAACACACTTACAGCTACATGTAAGATACGTAGAACCAAATTCATCGTGGCAAGAATGGCATGCCTTGTACCCTTTGGTGGTCCAACCAGACAGCATACCATAAGCTGGAAAGTCATTGATAGCCCAAAACAAAGCTGCACACATCCTGAATGTCGCTCCACTTCCTGCGTCATATGTGTCCACACCCTCCATCCATAAGATCTTCAACTCATCAATCAATGGTTGAAGGTACACATCAATGTCATTTCTAGGTGACTTGGGACCATCAACAATGATTGACATAATAAAGTAAGATTGATTCATCGCAAACCATGGTAGGTGGTTGTATGTTAGTAAAACTACTGGCCATGTACTTTGAATACTACTAGTTGCCATCTTAAATGAACTAAAACCATCACTTGCAAGTCCCAACCTTACATTTTGAGGTTCAATACTAAAGAAAGGATGCTTTCTGTCAAAATCTTTCCACACCTCAAAATCTCTTTGATGGCTTGATTTCCTATCCTCATCTCTAAGAGCAGTATGATGCCATTTTATTAAATCTACTGTCTTACTAGACATGAATAATCTCTTTAGTCTGGGAATTAGAGGAAAGTATCGAAGGACTTCGATAGGCACCTTCTTCCTTTGAGATCCATTTGTTCTTGTTGCCTTCCACCTTGATTTATGACATTTTGGACACTCATATAAAGCCTTAAAGTCTTTTCCCTAGAACAATATGCAATCATCTCGACATGCATGTATCTTTTTGCAATCCAAACCTAGCTCTTTCATCATTTTCTTAGCCTCATACCAACTCTTAAGAAGGATATTATCGTCAGGCAACAAATCATGAATGAGCTTAAGCAATTTAGAGAATGACTTGTTACTCCACTTGTTTAGACATTTGATTTGGAAGGCTCTAACAATAAAGGAAAGCTTGGAATACTTTTTACATCCCTTATACACTAGTTTTTAGCTTCCTCTATAAGCTCCTCGAACTTTTCAGCATAATTATCTTGCTTGTGCAGATATGGACCGAATGCATCATTTATCATCCAACCATATCATCTGGGCATTCAATAACTGTAGTGTTATCTTTGTCCTGGCTATACCTTTTTCGAGATTCTCCATGAAAACTCCATTCAGTGTAATCTGGAAAAAAACCCTCTTGCAAAATGTGTAGTTTGATATTGTCCTGTTCCTTAAAGAATTTATTCTTACACTTCCTACAAGGGCATTTAACATTTGACTCTCCATCTTGGATGTTTCAGAATGCATATTCAAGAAAGCAATCTAACCCAACAAAAAATGGACTATTAACTCGCTCATGTGGGGTTTTGTACATGTACATCCAACTTCAATCTCGAAGGAAATCAAAATCCATTCTCCTATTGTTAAATATACAAAATGAATCCATGTTGTTGATAAAACGAACAAATATAATTAACTACATGTAGTCAAGATTGTTAATTACAAAGGCATTGTAGACAAGTTTTTGATTATACAAGGCATAAAATAAAATAGGCTTTATCCTTATCAAAGTGCTATTTTGTTGAAAATATGATCATGGAAAAAGAAAGGCATCCACAAACCATGGATTAAGATATATCATAAATACTACAGACGAAGATACATTTAAATCGTACACCAAAAGCTCCACTGACAACTTAGAAATCCCTATCAGCATAAAATAACAGCCTAAAACGATAAACCACAAAGAAGGATAGGTTTTAACCAGTCAAGAATGAGAATCTAAAATTTTCAATTTTGTAGCCTTACTAACTTGGATGCATAAGAGATCCATAACCCGTAATTTGATAATGAACATATGAAAGTTAAAGTGTAAACATCAGTCAAAGTCAAAGATGGGAAACATGATGCACATGCTAGAATAGAAATTACAAAATCTTCGACATATATTCAAATCTACATCTATTAGTTTGGATTTGCCATCATATTTTGATGAAATAAAATACCATTGCATAATAGGCCAGAAAGAGAGGGGGTAGTGGTTTTCAATCCGGGTAATAGAAAAATTCACTACAAAGTTAACACCTTTTAAATGTTTATTTTCACAGTCTATCTACCTGAAAAAATATAATTAACTACATGTAGTCAAGATTGTTAACTACAAAGACATTGTAGACAAGTTTTTGATTATACAAGGCATAAAATAAAATAGGCTTTATCCTTATCAAAGTGCTACTTCACAAAGAAAAGATGGTAGTAAATGTTTCCATTTTTTTTAAAGTGGTGATGAGATGGTGAAATGTAGCTATAGAAAGCATCTCACATAAAGTTTACATCATCAGACCAAAGGGACATGGGGTAGTGTTGTTTACATCACTCAAAAAACAAAACAATAGGGATGCAGATGTCATCCATATAAATAGAGTAGCAAAGGATTACTGCACCTCTTTCACCAAAAATCAAATCTGTCAGTTGTGTTGGGTCAGTTAATATTTGTAGGGTTTGTTTAGTCTCTGTTGGGCGGTAGAGAGTACATGGTTTACACGGAACAAACAAATGTTTATTTTCATAGGCTAGTTACCAAGGAGTATTGAACTAGTGTACTTTTTCCATCTAAACATGGTATCCCTTGTTCAAATCTTTACTAGTACGTACTTTAGTTTGTGGACTAGTGGGAATTAAATGATGATGAATTCTAGCAGAGTGCTTGACTGAACCATTAAATTTTGTCACTAGATTGTTTTTTTGGTGGAATCATTGCAATATATTTATGACCTTTCTTAGTAGGATTTTGTTATAATAGCAACATATGTTGATGCTTCTGGTGCTATTCAAATGCAAAGTGTAAAATCAAAGGACTTATTTGACACTTGGACCTGGGAGAATGTTTCTAATCATGCCGTTGAAGGGAAAAAGAATTATATGGTAATCTTTCTAATATTCTAGGATACTTTAGAGGATTCTATGCATGTTTAAATATGATACATTCAGATTTATGTCATGAGTTGCAGATATATTTGATGTGAAGTTCTCATTATGCGTTAATTTCAATTTAATAAGCAGTATTTGTTTTGCATCCATGGTATTTTTATTTTATTTTAGTTTTTTCATCCAAGTAACAGGCAAAAAGGGTTTCATATAACGACAGAGAAGAGGTTGAACAAAGTATTCACTCATCTTATGGGGATAATACCATACAAGCTAGATATATCAGATTTCTAAATAAATCCTTCAAATGAACTCACAAAGGAAGAAAATAACTTCCTAGTGTTTTTAAGGGATACAGCATGGAAGGACGAGAGAGGAGGGAGGAGGGAGGAAACCAACTACTTACCTTCAACCGTCTAAGTATGGAGCTGTGAGACGACAACCCAGAGTCAACGACACAGAGTGAATCGACTAGAGAGGAACGATAGAACAGAGTCAGATGAATCGATGGCACGAAGACACCACGACACGAAGACGATGGCACAGAGTAGTCGACGGTGGCCAGGAGGGTTCGAGCGAGAGAGAAGATGATTTGGGGAGTGGGGGAGACGTCGCAAGGAGGGCTCGGGCGAGTGAGATCATGGGAGATTTAATTTGGGAGACGTCTTATATTTGGGAGATTTATTCGGAGATTGTGGGAGGAAAGGTGTAACTCCTGTAAAATTCATTTTGTAATTATTTACATTTTATGAATTTTATTTTCCTGGACAGGTGTTACTGTTCTGAAGCCCATTGTGTGGTTTTGTGCTTTTGGGCTTGGGCCTCGTGGGCTGGCTTCTTTTTGCGTGTTCCTGTGCATGGTTTGGCTCTGTGCTTGTGGGGTCTGCTTGCGTGTGGGCTGGTGGTTGAGGCTGGTAGTTGGCCTCGCTGGTGGTTGAGGCTGGCAGTTGGCCTCGTTGGTGGTGGCTGGCGGTTGGTTGCTGTTTGGTGTGCCGGTGGTTGAGACGTGCTGGTGGGCACGTGTTCAGCTACTCCAAGCATAGGCTTTATAAGCTGCACCATACTGCACTTCTCCTCGTCACCCGTTGCTTTGGTTGTGGTTGCG
>JAMKQA010247919.1:0-21053 GCA_024699735.1 Posidonia australis
CTTTAAATCAAATTAAGTTACTATACTAGGGTTAATGCATTGATAAAAGAAATTTAACTGTAACTATTCAGAGCCTATGTGTGCGGTTAGTGGCTCCTATCTTCGAACATCGGACTAGACTGCAGTTCAACTAAGCATCTGAAAACAAAATAAGATAAAACATGTGTGAGTGATTTTGAGGTCACTTAGTATGCGTCTCCTAAGAAAACACAATAGAAAGCACTTATAACTAATTTCTAGGTATCGAGAACTTTCTTAAACTTGTTTAGAAATTTGTCTAAAAATTTCAATCTGGGTTTCCACTGGAATCAAAACATAATTTTGAATAAATCTTTTATTAAAATTCTGGAAAATTATTTTCAGGGGAAACTCAGTAAATCATGTTCTTTTTAAATCTTTCTTTCTATTCCAAAATTCATGCACTAATCTAATGCATTTCTAGAAAACTTCGTTGGGACTAGACATTTGTCTAAAATTAAATCTCAAATCTAATTAAACACAATTCTTGGCTGGATTAGCCTTAAAACTCTGTTCTCGTCTCAGCTAGAATCTGGTTTAAATACAAAAGCCAAAACACAGTTTGTTTCTAGCTTAAATCTAATTTTTGATTCTCAAATTTGGAAACTCTTGTTTTCTGGTGTCACCTTGATCAAGGATGATCTAGTCACAAACGGAGGGAGTGACATTAACCCTAACCTTCTACGTTATTACGGTGAAAGTTTTCATATTGGGTATTTCACCGTTTACCTTGGCCAATAGGCCACATTCTTAGGCTCCTTAGGTCCCTCTAAGTCAACAGGCTCTCTCTCTATTATCTGTGCTCGGGGATGTATTTTGCAATGTCTCTTTGTATCTAGGTGTTTAAGCTTATGGTTATCTTATCTAGTCCATTCAACACCTTCTCTAGACACCTAGTCTTTCTAACTAGGTTAATTCAAAAAATCTTATTATGAAAACATGCATCTTTTCTTTGAAATTTCCTTTTTCTTTAAAACTCTTTCTGTTACAGAAATATTTTTGTGAAACTATTCTTTTATTCTGAGATATCTTTATAAAGTTCTGTCTAAACATCATACCAAAACACCTCAAATGGGCATAACAATCTATGTATAAAACATCTTTATTAGAAACTATCAAAGCGGTGGAGGCTGTGCGGGTTACTGTGCTGAGCTGACTCAACTGTCAACTCGGCCCCACACAGTCTCACACATGCACACGTGACACACACATGTGGTACACTTTGGTCTAAATTATCACATAGTTGGGAAAATACCAGAGATATTACATAAAAAAGGGTTCAACACCAATATCTCATTATTAAGTTAATTATCCAGATTATATTACTTAATTACATTCACTCTGGATAATATGGGCACAGATATTATATTCTCCCCTTAAAGAAATTTCATCTCGAAATTCTTCTTAAACTTAACAAGTGGGGGTATCGTACCAAAATATCTGTTTCTCGCTCCTTGGTTGCTTCCTCTGCTCTACGGTGCTGTTACTGTACTAATACTAGATGAATAATCTTTTGTTTCTAAGGACTTGTTTATTTCTGTCTAATATCTGCACAGTATCCTCTACTAATGACAAGTCCTATTAAAGCTCTTTTGGTTGAATTGGGATAACCTGGGATGGATCTGCTACACTTTCTCAACATCAAACACATGGAAGTTTATGGACAATGGATAGCTCTAGAGGCAAGTTCAACTTATATGTCACCTCACAAACTTTCCTGATAATCTGATACGGACCGATGTAGTGAGGGCTTAGCTTGTCTCTTTTGTCCAATATAGTGAGGGCTTAGCTTGTCTCTTTTGTCGAATCTTTGCTATACCTTTGGTTGGTGACACTTTAAGGAAAGATAATGTCTTTCACCTCGAACTTTAAAGGTCTATGTCTCCAATCTGCATAACTTTTTTGTTTGCTCTGTGCAGTTAGGAATCTTTTTCTGACGAGCTCCACTTTATCTTCATACTGCTGCACGATTTCTGGTCCAACTAGCTGTCACTCACCTATCTCGCTCCAACGGGTGGATGTTTTACATGGTCTTCCATATAATGCTTCGTTTGAGGCTATCCCAATGCTGAAGTGATAGTTGTTGTTGTAGGCGAACTCTATAAACAGTAGATCTTCGCAACTGTCCCCAAAATCTAAGACACAGGCTTGTAGCATATCTTCATGGATTTGAATCGTTCTTTTGGTCTAACCATTTGTTTGGGGATGGAAGGTAGTGTTGAACTTTAGGATTGTCCCAAATGTCTCCTGTAGAGTTTCCTAAAATCTTAATGTAAATGAGACCCTCATGCAACCTGACGATCTCTGTCACGTATAATTTTGTCAACTGTGGCAAGGGAAGAATCACTGTTATTGGCACAAAGTGTGCTGATTTGGTGAGATGATCGACGTTTACCCATGTTGTATTATTCTTTCTTCTAGTTTTAGGTAATCCTGTGACAAAATCCTTTGACACGTGCTCTTACTTTCAAACTAGGATATCTAGAGGATGCAAAATTTCTTTGGATTTTTGATGTTCTATCTTCATTATCTGGTAAGTTGCATACTTTAATACAAACTTTGTAATTTCTCTTTACATCTCATGTCACCAAAAGTTTCTCTTTAAATGTTTGTACATTTTGGTACTTCCTGGATGGACAATGTATTTAGAATGATGGGTCTCATTTAAGAAGCTCTTATTTACTTCTTCTATCTAAGGCACGTATAACCATAGATTGTACCATAATCTGCTATCTACATCAACTAAAAAATGAGGCGCCTCTCCTGCCTCGATTTTCTACCAAGTGTCCCTCACAAAGGGATTAAACTGTTTCGCCACTATAATGACTTCAACCATCCTCAAGCGAAAAATCAAGTTCGTCAACATTGTCCTTATAGCTCCCCTAGACTGCCTTAGTGATCTATACTCGATCAACCCTTCCATTAGGTGCCACTCCCTGATCATTAGGTTGATCATGACATGGGTGCGTCTGCTTAGCACATCTACGACCACATTGGCTTTATCCAGGTGATTTGACAAGCTGAATTCATAATCTTTAATGTACTTCATCGATCTTATATGTCTGAGGTTCAAGTCTTTCTGTGTAAAAATATACTTTTAGTTTTTGTGATCTGTGAAGACTTCTAACTGCTCATCGTATAAGTGGTGTCTTCAAATCTTTAAAACGAACAATACAATAGCCATTTCTGAGTGAGGGGTAGGCCAATTCTTCTTGTGGTCCTTTAGCTGTCGAGAGGTATATCTTACCATTTTCTGATGTTGTATCAAGACACAACCCAACATGGTCCTATAGGTGTCACTGTACACTGCGAAACTCCCACTACTAGATGGCAATGTTAGAACTGGAGATGTCATCAGATGATCCTTTAGCTTGTAAAAGCTTTCCTCACACTATTTGTCCCAAGCAAACAGAGTCTCCTTCTGTGTCAATCTGGTCAATGAGGTTGCAATCTTCGAGAAATTTTATATAAACCTTCGGTAATAGCCCGTTAACTTAAGAAAACTTCTGATCTTAGTCACTTTTTTCAGTTTGACCCAACTAACTATTGCTTCTACTTTGGTTGAATCTACCTTAATGCCTTTAACTGAGATACGTCCAAGGAAGGCTACTTCTGCTAGTCAGAACTTGCACTTGGAGAATTTAGTGTATAACTGATGCTGCCTCAATGCCTCCAATACGGTTCTCAAATGTATCTGATAGGTTTCTACATTCGAAGAATATATCAAATTTATCATCTACTAACTTATCAACGAATTGGTCCAAATAGGACTTAAACACTCTGTTCATCGGGTCTATGAAGATTGTAGTGTATTTGTCAGTCGAAACGGCATGATCAGGAACTCAAAGTGACCATACTGCATTTTGAAGGTCATCTTGTGCACATCTGTCTCACGGATCCTAAGCTGATGGTATCTTGATTGTAGTTCTATCTTGGAAAAAAATCGATGTTCCCTGCAGTTGATTAAATAAATCATTGATCTTTGGTAGCGAATATTTATTCTTGATGGTGATCTGGTTCAATATCTGATAATCAATGCATAATCGGAGTAAATCATCCTTCTTCTTGACGAATAACACTAATACTATCTAAGGTGACACACTTAGGTGGATAAATCCTTTGTCCAATAACTCTTGTAGTTGCCTCTGGAGCTCTCTTAGTTTCGCTGGTGTCATTCTATACGGGACTTTTGATATCGAAGTTGATCTTGACACTAGATCAATCACAAATTCTACTTCTCTATGTGGCGACATCTCTGGCAATTTCTCTGAAAATACGTCTGAATACTCTGTAACAACTAAGATGTCTTGTACTCTAAATACTGGTAAGGAGGATACCGTCATATTGGTCAAGTACTCCATTCTTCCTTTGGTTAGATGGTGATATGACTTGATTGTCGAGATTATCTTCTTGAGCTCTTCCAGACTCATTCTTTGTATCATATACCACCCTTAGTTTGGGTATTCTACTAAGATCCATTTCTTGGCACAATCTATCATCGCTGAGTGTTGTGTTCGTCAGCCCATTCCCAGAATAACATCATACTATTGCATCTTCGTCAAAATCAGACTCGCTTGAAAGTCCTTGTTTCCTTGTTAAATTTGGATCGATCTCAAATACCTCTATGCTAGACTGTATTCTCCTAATGGAGTTACTACATCTAGTTGGAAAGTTAGCTTAGTAGATCTGTCTCCAACTTCGATCGTGAATGACTTAGATATAAATGAATATGAGCTGCCTGAGTCAAATAAAACTTGAATTATTCGATCAGTTACGACAAAGGATCCTAACATTCACACACAACACAACTGCTTATATTATTATCGATAGTAATGTTAATTATACAAGGGTCATGGTACATTACTATTACACATATCTATATTAACTCTTATTGCTCCTTACCTTCTACGATTTCCCCCTAAGGGACCCGATCTGGAGCAAAGATGGAGAAAACTCTTCCCTTGGTAGGCTGTTAGGGTTCATTTTTGGCTATTTTGTATGATTTTGGGTAGCTTTTCTAGAAGTGTCCTGTTTTATCATAGTTATAACACCTTACCTCATCTATCCCTACTGAAAGAATCAACATTGTGCTGTTATAAGTCCCATTCTTTTATACATATTGTAGGGTCCTCTTCCTACACCACTTGTGGAACTGCTCTGATTGGGTTTAGCACTACTTCTCCCAACAACGTTGTGCCCTTTCATAGTAGATTCAGAGCGTTCCTTTATCCTCTGTCGGGAGCTTCTGGAACTTGTAGAGTTGGCCATTCCAGAAGCAAAAGATTGTGGAGTGAATCTCTTTCCTTTTCTACTAGGGAACTCTTCCTGAAACAATTGGTGTGCATCCTCGTATCGAGCTATTAGCTCCACTACAATGGTTAGAGTTTGGCATCGGAACCTGAGAATTTTGGATGTAAGTGTTGGATTCAGTCTTTCCACAAACTTCTTGACTAGACCTTTCTCGATGGTAATGATCTGGGAGAACTGCTCCAGTAGGTGGAAGGTGGTTTCATACTCTGCCACGGAAAGATTCCCCTGCTTAAGTTTGTGAAGCCCTTGTCTAGCTTGTCTTTTTCATTCTTAGGAAAGAATCTCTCATAAAATACTTCTCGAAACTCTTCCTAGATGATTATTAGTAGGTCTTTGTTGGGGAACTTGGTAGAACTGCCTTCCATTCGCCTACGTCCTCTCGGGACTCAGTCTCCACAACAGGGGCCTTGCCCTTACGACCACGAAGAGGCATCTTGCCAGAGAAAGGCAAAGTACCTGCACCACAGACAAAGCAACAACCAGAAAACCATGCCGAGAAATCAGGTGCAGACCCTACCATGCATGCAAAACCAATGGAGTCTCTAGACCGGACACCTAGGTGTAGTGCAACCTAGTGAACCTGGGGCTCTGATATCAGATCTGTCACGTCCCAAATTTCCACAATAATTTAAATAAATTAAATTACAGGAAAACTAAAGCTAAACAGTAAAATATCTAACCACTAGGAACCTGTGTGTGCGGCTAGCAGACTCCAAACTATATGCACTACGCTAAACCAAACGTATGTCTGCACCTGCGAACAGAACCAAAAGGAAAACGCATCAGTGACCAAAGTCACCCAGTACGCACCCCACAAAAACCACGGAAAATAAAATCATAATCAATTTTCCTTTTAAATTCATTTCGCAAACTCTTTTCTCAAAACCTCAGAAACCAAGCCCACACTGGCCAAAACCACAAACCGGGGCTCCACTGGCCCAAAACCACAAGCAACGGCCCTCAATGGCCAAAACCACACACAGTGAGTCATGAAGTCCGGCGCCAGGCAACCAAACTCTGGCTACACGCAGTCCACCGAGGAGTGACCCCAGCATTCTGCACTGCCACGGTGTGCCACCCTGTGCAGGAGCCAACCACCGTCTCGCGATTCCCCTCACAGGAGAACCCTCAGAAGCCAACCCCTCCCTGGGAAGGCTGTCCTGTCTCTCAGAACGCTACCAGCTATGGGGCACGTGTCCCACCCTCACTGGCCACCACAGGGTACGCCTACTCAGGGTGTCCTCCACACACGGTGCTCAAGAGGGAGTGTCATACCTCCACACCCGACAACACCCGAGCCTCAGTGCTCAGAGCGACAGTAGGATTATCATACCTCCCCGTCATGTCACAAGACGCCTCAACCCGCGGACCACAATCCTAGCCTTGAGACGACAGTCAAGGAGTTTCATACCTCCAGGACCTGACGCCCCTCAGCCTTAGGTATCTTAGCCCCACGACCTCAACAGGGGACATCGCGCCGGACCACCCAAGAATGTCGTCACATTCCCTGGTCCCGACGACACGATCCCACGTTGCCTCAGCCCACAGACAGAAAATCAGGAAAATCATTTTCCAAACCAAGCCAAACATTCTTTCGAAAATCATTTTCATATTCTTTAAAAACTCTTCCAAAACCTCGACAAAACGGCGCATCAGGTGTTCCAAGGGACCACCACTGATGGCTCACAATCCCCTCTCACAGGGACGAAACACGGCACCCAAAAAGCCATCGAAAACACAATGCAAAACTCACTTGGGTCCGGAATCGACATGGCAAAATCAGATTTGGTATGCCGAAATCCCCTGATTCGGTATGCTGAATTAGGGTCAACGGTCAACATTCAAGTCAAATTCGGTATACCGTTTAAAAGCGAAAAACCAAATTCCGACAAGAGGACCTAAACTGACAGAAAAACGGTATGTCAAATAGAATCAGTATGTCAAAATCTCCTGATTCGGTATGTCGTTTCCATTCGATATGTCGAATTCTGCGAAACCAGAAAACGGCCCAAACCCTATCGTCCGAAATCGTCCCAACTGGGACCTCCAATCGGACCCCCTAAACAAACACCAAAAATCTTTCATAAAACATATAGTGTAGACCCTCAAGTCTACTCTAAAACCCAACAAACAAAACTAAAAACCATTCACCAAGCATCAAGATACAAAATTACAAAGGCAGAAGGGTCAAAACGACCCAAAACGCAGCCACTGGCATAAATGCCTATAAATGTTCCATAAATCCTCAATAAATCACAATAAATTCTAGGAAAGGAAATTTACCTAGATTTCATGCAATCCTAGCATTTTCTACCAATTCCATGCTCTCTATTGCAAGGAGTGAAGATGCGTACATAAGAAATGCTTCCGGCGATCCTCGACCGACTCTAGCGAACTCCGGCGCAACCACAGCCACGAGGCACCCCACACGAGCTCCGCGCACCACCACGAGCAACCACAGCCCTCCGCTTCAATCATGGTGTGCTAGTCGTCGCCCATTACCGGCTCCTAACTGGAAGTACTACTAGCGATCGTCGACCACTCCCGAGCCTTGTAAAGTATTCCATTGAAGGCCATGCATCTCTATGTTTTTACTTACTGCATCAGCACATCATATCATATGCATTGTATTTTACTTTCTTTTTTGTAAACATTATAATATGAACATCAGCATAACTGCTACCTGATGAGGAAAATCGGAGGCTTGCCTGCTTAGGAAGAGTTTGATCCTTCTCACGTGTTACTACCTGTGTGACCTAGAGTGTGAGGGAGTGACCATCAATGGGAAAATGGGCGAAATGTACAAATTCCTAAGGGACCTACACCTCCAGAGGGAGAAAAAATATTAGGGCATAAGTGAAAATGCGAGCCAATAAAAAGAAAACATAGACTTCGGAGCACAAAAGAAATACGAAGATAGAAGTCGTAGACAGAAGTAGGCTCCAATGAGAGAGGCATGTAGGATGACTCTATCCATACCGCATAACTTGGAGAGGAGTTGAAGCACACACCTATGAAGCCCACATGTTCAAAGGGACTAGCCACCCCTTTTACATCAAACTAAAAGAGCAGCCACCCCTCAGCATAGGTGTTTATTACCTCCAAGCAGGGATAGGGTAAGTCAGCATGTCATTGCGGGAGAAAAGAAAAATAAATTATTGAAAAAAAGTAGGTATAGGGCCCTAGGAATTTGACATGAAGTCCATTTTACCTCGGAAATTCATTGGTTGAGTGAGAGCCACCATAAACCCAGGAATCCTGGTAGCACCAAGTGAGTCGATGACACAATCTAATTCCTTGTAGCAGGCAATGAAGGCTTCCTCAGCGTTGAGGGCATATCTTCTATCAACAATGTATAGATCTTGCTTCCATCTTTTAAATCTTGCATAAATCATTTAGCATTAAGCATTGGTGACTTCACCATTTTTTGCATTTTGCATCGCTTTGCAAGGCATTTGTCTGCATTCCGGTCAGGGGTATGTCAGTTGCCTTTTGAGTTGGAATTTTGGCAAATAATGGAGCTCAACCAGGGACATGTTAACTGCTCTTTGGTTGGAGTTAGGTTTTTGACTAGGGGCATGCTAGCTGCCATTCTAAGTCACGAAGATCAAAGGAACAGTACTATTTTTGGGAGCATGCAGATGAGACTTCTCACAAGTACTTCGGGATAAGCTTGTCGATTGATGCAACACAGGAGCATAGTCGTTACAGCACATGAAACCGGCTAGTGGCATGCATAGCAATAGCCCCAGACCTGTCGAACTTCTTCCGAGTAAGCTCTGTCTGCCGGAAGCAAAAAGAGACATGGAAAATGGGTTTCCAAAATCCTGCAGCATATAACAAGTGTTGTTTCACATCAACCATGGCGATATTCCACAATAAAGAGGACATGCCCTAAGCCCGCGGTTGCTCGCGGTCCTCAGCAATCAATGCACCTATCAATATTTACAGAACATCAGAACAACACTTTGGTGTCACCATGGTAGATATGGGCTAGCAAATATGACAGTTATCCAATAGGCCCCATCGCATACGAGAAGTGCATATGTCTTAATTACCAAAGTCTAAAGCACGGAGTGGCTACTTTGCACTGTTGTCCTCCGCACTTTGCAGTTTTCAAGAATGCCAAGAAGATGAATGCAGAAGTCTTCGGGTTCACCAGATGGGGAAATTTGTAGAAACCTCCTCGAGATTGTGAAGCATGCAGAATAACTTACAGTGGCTGCACAAATTGCAGGAGCTGTCCAGCACCCAGCAGAATATCAGATATCACAGCAGCTACAGCAATTAGTTATGTCCGGTTGCGGATATGCCCCAACTTCTTATGAAAGCCGTAGCAGGGCCAGCACTCCAGCAATGAGGATACCACATACATTCCGTATCAGAGCCGCAGTAGAGCCAGCATTCCAGCAAGGAGGATATTGCACATGCTTCCAAGCAGGAATACCAGGTTCCATATCACAAAGCCAGTAGCGAGCACATTGCATTTCTACCCTTCAGTTTGCAATCGATTTCCCTCCTAGGGGACAATCCAAGGATCATCACATTTGTTTTTTTTTTTGGATTCTCGCTCCGGGCGGACGAGATCCTTCTATCTCTTCTTTGGATTTTCGCGTGCGCGAAATCCTCTTGTTTGACCTTTAACCAGACGATCAAGGTCCTTTTCCTTTGCTTTGACCTTTGACCGGGCGGTCTAGGTCCTTTTCCTTTGACCGGGCGGTCTAGGTCCTTTTCCTTTGACCTTTGACCGGGCAGTCGAGGTCCTCTTCTTTTGCTTTGACTTCGATCGTTTGGTCAAGTCCTTTTCCTTTGACCTCTGACCGGGCGGTCTAGGTCCTTTTCCTTTCTTTGCCTCTCGACCATTTGGTCGAGGTCTTTCTCCTTCTCCCTTGCAAAATCCTATTGCTTGACCTCTTGACCATTTGGTCGAGGTCTTTTCTTTGCTTCCCTTGGATTTCGCGAGCGCGAAATCCTCTTGTTGCCTCTTGATCATTTGGTCGAGGTCTTTCTCCTTCTCCTTTGGATTTCGCGGGCGCGAAATCCTCTTGTTTGACCTCTTGACCATTTGGTCGAGGTCTTTTCCTTGCTTCCCTTGGATTTCGCGGGCGCGAAATGCTCTTGTTGCCTCTTGACCATTTGGTCGAGGTCTTTCTCCTTCTCTCTTGGATTTCGCGGGCGCGAAATCCTCTTGTTTGACCTCTTGACCATTTGGTCGAGGTCTTTTCTCCTACGTAATCCTCTTGTTGCCTTTTGACCATTTGGTCGAGGTCTTTTCCTTGCTTCCTTCGGATTTTGCAAGTGCGAAATCCTCTTGTTTGCCTCTTGACCGTTTGGTCGAGGTCTTTTCTCCTGCGCAATCCTCTTGTTGCCTTTTGACCATTTGGTCGAGGTCTTTTCGTTTCTTCCTTGGACTTCGCAGGTGCGAAATTCTCATGTGCGAGGAGTAAGTATGATTAACTCAATATAATGAATGAGGAACTATTAAACTGAATTATTGACTATTGTGGTGAATGAATGGAATATGAATAGGTAAACTACTAAGCATTACTCATGATTGTATTTTGAATTATTTTTTATTGATCAAATTTAATTTATACATTATAGTCTATAATTTTAGAGTAAAAGTTATTTATGAATATTAAATGTAGATGACTATATGCTTTGACTCTAGAGGTGCAACACTTTAAATTTAATGAGTTTAAATTTCTAAATTTAAAATTAAAATAATGTTTAAAAAATCTTATCCTAGGTCAGGTCAACACGTACCTGACCCAACTAGTCTTAACCGATATAACAAAATGGGTTGAGTAAGGTCAACCCCGACCCACACCAAGTTGGATTCAAGTTTAGGCTTAGGACCTTAATTTTTACTACAGCTTGGGTTGAACCAAAACTCGCCTTGGTCTAGGTTCAACCTGAGATTGTTTTGGTCCTAGTTTATCTTAATTCGACCCGAACTTGACTTGGCCTAACCCATTTGACGACTGTTTGCATGATCAACCAAACCTAAATCGCTGGCACAAAATGAGGAATCAAAGTGGAAACACAAAAACAACAGAGCGATAAGGAATTAACATATAATAACAAGTTTTCGCTTAAGGATACCTCTTTCAAGAAATTCTAATCAGTCCAACTATTTGACTATCTAACAGGGAACCAGCCATACAGTAGCAACCCCAGCAACAACATAGATGACTTACTGAGAACAGATCTGTTTGCTTGGGACTCAGACCTTGTGGGCATCGAAGAATCAAAGAAACAACTAATCGATTGGCTAATGGAGGACAATGAACAACTCATTGGGATCTCTGTTGTAGGAATGGGTGGTTTGGGCAAGACCACGCTCGTTCGAAAAGCCTATGAGAGTGTCAGTCAGCAGTTCGAGTACCATGATTGGGTCACAGTTTCTCAATCATTTGATATGAAGGCTTTCCTTAAACAGGTTCTCATAAAATTTGCTCCTGATTTTGAAGAGAGGGAAATAAAGGAGCAGGATTGTGTACATAGACTAGTCGAAATGCTTAAAGAACGTCTAAAAAATGACAAGTATTTAATCGTTTTCGACGATCTATGGTCCACAAGAGTTTGGGAGTCTATCAAAACAGTACTTTCAGAAAATAATTTATGTGGTAGCAGGGTAATGGTGACTACTCGAGATCATGTTGTTGCCCGTACATGTGCAAATAGTGATCGTCATGTGTACGAAGTTAAACCACTAGAGGAAGAACCGGCTCGGAGACTCTTCCGTAAGAAGGCACGGATAGCAGACCAGTTAGAAGTGGAGGATCGTATCCTTAAAAAATGTGGTGGACTGCCACTTGCAATTGTGGTGATTGCAGGTCTCCTTGCGCACAAACCTGTGGATAAGGCTGCATGGTCGAATCTGTTGCATTCTCTCAACAATGGGCCAGATGAAGACGGAGGTGTCCAGAGGATGGAGAATATTATAAATCTTAGTTATAATAGCCTGCCATGTCATCATCTCAAGACTTGCTATCTATATTTAAGCATTTTCCCTGAAGACTACGAGATCAAGAGGTCACTTATACTAGGATTATGGTTGGCCGAAGGTTTCTTGGAAGAAAAGCAAGGGTTGACACCTGAAGAAGTAGGGGATGGTTACTTGAGGGACCTCGCAATCAGAAATATGATTCAACAAACAAATTTAGATTCTCCTGGAACAGGGAGAATCGAGTCTTTTCGCTTGCATGACCTTATTGCTGAAATGCTCGTCAAAAAAGCTAAGAACGAGAACTTGGTGACGTTTTTGCACGACCTTGCTAAAGTGCAGCACGAGCCTTCTGCAAGGAGAGAAGTGCAGACCAACATTAGAAGGATATCTATTGTCAGAAGAGTCGAAAACAGTTCATCCGTGGAACATATGGACTTCTCTCATTGCAGATCTGTGATAAACTTCGTAGAAAATTATTCAGATCTATTTTGTCCTTCATCGACAGCAACAGGGAAGAGAACCATATCTTCCTCCTAGCATGAGGCTAGTAAGAGTGCTGGACCTACGTACTTCTGTTTTCTATCAAGTTCCAGATGAAATCTTGAAACTGCGTCATTTGAGACATCTGGCTTTCAACGCTGATGATGTTCCCTTGAGTCTCGTCCCAGAGTGGTACATACAAGAGGGAGGATTGAGACGGCTTACATCATTGTGGGGATTGAGCCTTGATGGACATGTGGAACAGTTAGGGAAATTGACTCAGTTGAGGTATCTAAGCGTAATGTATGTGGGGACCGACATCCACTTGTGCCGCTCCATTGAGAAAATGGCGAACCTCATTTCCTTAAAATTAAAATTAACACCATGGGATGATAATGGAGTAAATCTCCATTATATATCAAGTCCACCACCGCATCTTGAGAGATTGCTATTATCTGTTAGACTGTCGCAAGGAGTAATACCCAAGTGGATCTCATCGCATCAGAACATCCGTGAGTTGGTACTCGAGATGTCACACTTAACAGAGGATCCTTTCCAGGCCCTGCATGCTCTACCCAAGTTAGTGAAACTCCGACTTTATGGCAGCTCATACTGGGGAAGTTGCTTGTGTTGCCAAGACATACGAGGATTTCCCATGCTCAAGAGGTTGTATTTAACCGGGTTGAGGGAATTGACGGAAATAAGAAGAGGAAGGGGCAATGCCTCGCCTTGAATTTCTACATATTTCTAGTTGTGATAAATTGGAGACAGTTCCAGTTGGCATTGAACATCTCAAGAACATCAAGGAGCTCGAATTGAGTTATCTGCCTCAAGAACTCTACGATAGCATCAGTTGTGGGAGGGTGGATTGTGGGAGGGTGGCACACATCACGTCAATAAACGTCTATGGTGGCACACGTCGCAGAGATTTTCCATGAAGTGGCAACAGTTGTGGCACCATGTTATCTTCAATGGTGGCTACGGTAGTGGCAACTTCTTGTTCCATTTAGTGTTTGTTGATAAATGCAGTGAAGGTGGAATCGGAATTTCACCGCCTTTGTCGTATTATCATCCTTGTTTTCTTGTTAATCTTCTTGTCTTATTGCAAAAGTATGTAAACTCAGAAAATTCTTTTTCTTTTCTTTTTTTTGTATTTCTACTTACATTGAGAAACAGAAATCGTGCTTGTTGTACTGGTTACCTTTAATTCGTACTGGATAAGCAGTGTCCATCATTAGTTGGTTGGTGGTTTATTTTGTCTTTTGTAATCCAATTATCTAAGTTGTGTTTTGGGTTCTTTTTATCTTGATTTTTGATCAAGGGACTTCTCTTATTATCATGTTATAAATTCTATGATTAAGTGGTCAAAAACATACACCAAGGAAAATGCTGTTGTTTGTCGTCTATGATGTACTTATGAATTTGATACATGAAAATGATATATAATATCATTTTATTTGAAAACCAGCACATAATTTATTTATGAATATCAGTAAGCTATATGTTTCGAAATATCATGAAAACCACAACATGATAAACTATAAGATATATCCATGTTTCATATTGGAGAAACAAAGCATATACATGGCTATTATAATATTTGATAACACCTAGAAGTCATGTTGTTTATATATAGATTGAGTAAATAATAATATCATGAAAGTGATTAATTTTTATTTCATGAAAGACAAAAAGAGCACTCAAATATTATCCTAACATACAAAATCATATAAGCAAAGCATCATAGAGTGAATAGATGGACAGAATTATGTAAATAGATGATGCGTAAATTTTAATTGCCACAAGTACATGACGTTTAATGTAGTACGTCAGTAAATACAGATTGATCCTATAAAGAATAGTGTTCAAAAACAAAAACTAATTATCAACTATTGACGGAATGAGAGGAGAATTTGATGTTATCAAACAAAATGAACAAATAGCTACTCAACTTTAGAGAGAAATCAAATTAATTAAAACCTAGAGTATTGAATCCATTCACGTGAAGTTCAGAATGCATAATTATATCTATTCTCGTCCTTTCTATTGATCTAAATAATTTGATTGAATGATTTTTATCTTAATAAGCATAAATTATATGCAATGCATCATAAAAATATCAAGTCAAAGAATAAAAATATATAAATCAAATTAAATCAATTGATATACGATGAAACCGTAATTATACACACAACTCTCAAATAAATCTTCCTTAAGCATAGACTAAAAAAATGAATTCAATATTAATCTATCAAAGTTTGTCGATTTTATAATTGATTTATGCAATATACATCCAGTACACACAACATGGCATTACGCACAAAAAGAAAAAGAAAGACATGATCACATATCTCAATTCATATGAATTTCATCTTTACCTTAGAACTAATGATTTAGCCGAGTATGATAACAAAAAACATCGAAATAAAAGATGAAGAAAGAAAAGTGTCAGACATAATTAAGAGGAAAAATAATTTTTTATTAATAAAATTTAGAAGTTACAATAATTGAGAGTCCTCAACGTGTGCAAAAGAAGAAGAAACGTCAACTCAAATGCACCACTTGGCCCTTTCTCCTTTCTCCTTACAACACATGGTATATAAAGATTCAAGGGTGTTGTCTTGCTATGGAAACAAATTCGCTACATAGTTACAATTTCTTATATTTGAAAATAAATAAGTAAGACAAATATTTTTAAAATATTGAAGCATTTGTCAAGATCTCGCTGGATGGACGCTTAGGAGGCACTAGTTGTCACTTTGGGTGCCTAAGAGGCACACATACATGTTGATCTTTCTAAAATTTTGATTCCATCTTAGTTATTTGTTATATTTTTGATCAGATCATGCAACTAGACATATTCTCCAAGGATTTTAAATTGTAATCCTTGTTAATCTTTTGGAGATCTCAATTTGTTCTTCTAGAAGTAATCCTATTTTACTCATTTTCCCTTCCATTTATTCTAAACCTAAGTTTCTGTACATATTGTATAAAATACCCTCGAGAAGAATTATTATATGCAAAATAGAATAATATGACACATGAAATATGTAAAAATAATGTACTCATCAAATACCTACATACCTATCTTTTTTTAGTCCTCGAGTAAAATCTAAAACTAATCAAATATAAGAAAATAGGAAAATCCTAACTCACTTTTGTAGAAATCGCGATTGCACTTAGTACATGCAATATGCCTTAAACCCTCAGGTTACCTTAGTAGACGAGTGTTGTCTTGTGAGCGTTTACAATAGATCTATCCAAAAAATATCAGAAGAAAGGGGATAAGAAATTAAAAATAAAAATAAAGAAAGATAAAAATATTATTTACACTATCACTATCTACAATCTTTTAACCAACTAGGAAGCGTCTAAGATATCTTAAGTCTTTACTCTCTAACTCTACTTCAAGTCAAGATTTTTCTCTCCTCTTCATGTCATGAAAACCCTATCTTATCTTTTACACCATCCTTCTTTAAATTTAACTTATATGTACCTTGTGTTTATGAAAATAATCCTTAATAAGGGTTTTCAAACCTTAGCATTTTTACATTTCATTTAAAACAATTCTGAGACTTTATTCTTGCTTTCTTAAGCTTTTTCTTGGCTACCTATGTAGCAAGCTTTAGATCGGTGATTTCCAAACCAAACGGCTTTAAGACACCAAATGTTGAGACACCCCTAAAGGTAGATTTACTCAAGCAACTAAGGCTACAAAAACTAGATTTTTTTTTCATACTTTTGTCCTCCAATCACCTTTTTTTTTGTTAACGGTTGAGATAGTTAGAGAAGGATTTTTTTATGCATGTTCCAGGTTTTGAACCCGGGACCTTGTGGCGAGTTTAGAGTTCTCCCAGCCACTATGACAATGAGACATTGTCCCCTCCAATCACCTTTTTACGTGAATATCTAATTCTTCCTAAGGGATGGTTACCCAGTTACTTAATGACTGTTAGACTTTCAACATTTTTTTAATATGTTCAGGAGTTTTAAGGATCTATTTGGTAGGACTTTTGGACAACTTTTGAGCAAGTAGCTTCTCTCGAGAAACTATAATGGTGCAACAGTTCTACCAAACACTAACAACTTTTTAGAAGCATGTAGCTTTTAGAACAGTAGTTCATTTACATGTCTAGAAGCTAGGTTATGACAACTTTTAGTCACAAGCTAGCTTCTACACTTGGGTTCAAAAGCTGAAACTTTGCCAAACGGACTCTAAGTCTTCCTTTATTCTCTATAGTCAAGGACTAAAGTATAAGTGCAAGATAAGGTACGCATGTGCTTAAAGATAATCCAAATGATGATAAGGTTCCCAAGATATTATGAATCATGGAGGATCATGTCCTCACCTTCTTTTTCCATGAGTAATTCCAAAAACAGTTTGAGACGTTGACCATTGACCGTGAAAACTTTTCCATTCTTTGAATTTTCAATTTTCACAACTCCATGTAACAACCTTGGTTGTCACAACCCCATCCTAACTACTTTTTTCAGTAGATATCACTACAAGAAACTAAATCCAAATACATAAATTAAAAGGCTATAATCAACATAAATAAATTAAATTACCTATCTAAGATCCTTGATGTGTGGAAATATGACTCCTCTCCATGTACACTAGTAATACTCCTACTCTATCCTGCACCTATGAGAAAACACAATAAAGCATATATGAGTGACCACTCAAAAAAGTCATTTAGCACACATCTATCCTAAATACACACCAACTAGCTTAATAAACCTACGCCGAAAAGCCAGGCACAACCACATCAAAGCAACATAAATCAGGCATCTCATCTGGATGCTACAATACTACAACAAAGCAACAACTAGAAGTTAAAATCAGAAAACCAACTCCAAAACCACATTGAAGCCACAAAAAACTTAGACATTCCACTTGGATGCTAGAAAATCTCAACCAGGCAATCTACTATTATTGTCCAACAAGCAACAATCCTTTAAAACATGTCTTTGAAAATCATTTTTTCTCTTTTCCAACCAAAACTATATACAACTTTTCTAAACTCTTATATATACTTGAAATGGTCATTCGACGCTAAGTCAGGTCCAAACAAGGTCTATTGTGCTACTCCAATATCAAAATCACAATGACTGCAACATAGAAAACATGTTGCATCTTCCCATAAGAGCATGCATCCACAACTCAAACACTAAAACTACTGAAACCTCAAAACATGTAGTGACCCCAGTTGCTACAATCCTATCCTATCTACATTTTTCGTTCTTTATAAATTATCAACATTGAAATTAGATCCAAGCACATAATATAAAGCATAATTAATAGAAATAAATCTAAACAACACATTTACCTTGAACCTTTGATGTGTGGTAGAGTGACTTCTCTTTATGTGCACTAGCAAGCCAAACCTACTCCTAACCTGCACTTGAAAACACAAAGTAAAGTATACATAAGTGATCACTTAAAAAAGTCACCTAACACACACCCATCCTCACACACTAGAGACAACTTGGCAAACTGACGCCAATGAGCCAGGCGTAACCACGCCAACGGCAACAAACTCTAGCATCTCACCCAAATGCTACAGCACTACAATAAGACAATTTACTATTGTCCAACAAGCAACAAATCTTTTAAAATAGGCCCTTTAAAATCATTTTCTCTTTCTTTCAAATCAAAATCATAAGTATGCTTTTTAAAACTCCGATGCACACTTGAAATAGCTACTCTTTAAAGTTTATATTTTTCAGCAAAATGGGTATTGCCAAGGCCATTTCAAAGTCCTTTGTAAGAGTTGCTTGACTTTTAGTTTTGCTAAATGACTGCATTTGCTTGTTTCAATGTTATTTTGCATTTTAATCTCTTTGTAAGGTTTTATTCTCTTCTATATAATTGTAAACTTTAAGGTATTTGAGAGGATTGCTCCATCATAGGATTATTTTATCAAATAGATAGGCTCCCATGAAAATATCAAGTACTAGTTATGGATTTATTTATGTAAAATGTAAGCTATGTGAAGAAGAGGCTTAAGAAAAATCATGAAAATTTCAAGTAAACAGCTATAAAATTTTTCCTTGTAAAGTTTTTTAATTTCCATTTTAGGAATGAACTATAAATTCAATTTGTCAAAACATACAAAAAGTAAGTCTAAAGGGCAGTTTTTTTTACTTTAGATTAGTATTAGTCAGTAGCTAGGAAGCATGATGCATGCATGGCAACATGGCATATTGGTGATTTTCAAAAATTATCTCATGGAAAATTTTTCACTAGTACCAAGTTTTTAGCTGCATAAAACAAGAGTATCCGAAGAAAGTGTACGATATGGGAAGGGCAGTCATCAGTCAACACCAGCAAGAACAATTGTAGCACACTGAAGTGGACACTTTCTGTCTTCAATACATTCTATGATTTATGGACCATATGGCGCTTATGAGTTGTTTGAATAAAGATTTTGGGATAGCAACGTATGAGGTTCTACTTCTTACTTATATATGTCAATAATGCTTCTCAATAATCTGTAGATATTGTCTATCAGCTATAACACAGCAAACAGTCTCCCAGTACTTATTTTAAATAGAGTAAGTTGCACTTTCTGCATGCTATCATGTTGGTGACAACTAATAACAACCTATAAGGTGTGGTGTAGAATTACTATTGAATACAATGGTAGAATGGTGAGATCAAGGTTTCGTAACCATGGGAACTAGAATCTTGAAAGGTTTGCCGCTTGCCACTCTTTGTTTCTTGAAATGGAAAGGTTATAAAAAGGTGTGTCAACTAGACATGACCATAAAAATGAAAAACTTGAAGTTGATGACTAGAGGTGCCCTTCAGATAAATGTGGCATCTGCATATTTGATCACACTTCAATTAGTATTTTTAGCATGTTCTTGCAACCTTGCCATTTTTATTTTAGTGAACTAAAATGTCTACTTACTAGTTGCCATCGTAATTTTCTTCAGTAACCGTGTAGCCTGTATGTGGAATAAGGAAACACCAAATCTTGATGTGAAATATCTGAGTTCGAAGCCAGTTGAGATAATGGTAAGCCTTATTTTAATCTCGAAATTCCAGATTTGACAGCTGGTGATTTGGTAATTAAATTGCCATATCCTTTAAGTCCAATTCGATCAAAGGCACATAAACTTTGCATCATTATTTGTTGCACCCTTGGGTTGATAAACCTTCTTTTAATTTTACTGATTAAAGGGCCTCAAAGCATTTGAGAGCCGTGCATGATGGCACAATCCTACAAGTCCACTAGTAAAATACCTGTTTTACCCAACGGTTATTGACAAGAACAGTCAAGTATTACCTACAATTGTTTTGACTCGTTAGATATGCGAACTTAGTGAATTTTGTCGATGGGTTTCAATCAACTTGTTTAATTTCTCATTTTTCATTCGTTTCATTTCAATCGGCTTTTCCATTCACTCCTCCTCCCTCTCAACGATAGGTCCTTTTTCATTTGTCAGCGTAGGGTTGGCTTGGCGTCGGTAGTGGGTGTGGACGTCGGTGCAGTGATCGACAAACGTGCGAGTAATGATTGGCGAGCGTGGTTGTAGACGTGCAAGTAGTGATCGCATAGGCGTGGGCAAGGGCAAAGTAGCGTGATCACCGAAAGTGCAAGCAGTGATCATCGAATACATTGTAGGCATTGTCTCCTCCTTGCTTTCTCTTCACCTGCATCACCTGGGGAGATTATTCTATAAAAGCAAAGGTGAAGATTTCCACTTAGGGTTTTAATTTAGTCCTACCATAAATGTTTTTTTTCATTGTGTGCTTGATTTTATATCCACCTCTTTTTGCAAATCATCCATTTTGTTGCGTAGAGTTGGCAATTAGTTTACAATTATTGTGATTTTTTGGTGATTTTATTGACTACAACGTTCTATCCAGTGTGGAGTTTAGAAAATTAATCTTGCATTTAAAGTGATTGATTTTAATGGAATACATGTGACTAACTGAATTAAACCTTTTGTTTTCTTTAGAATTTACAGACAATTTTAAGGGAGATTTAGGTAGAATTGTACATTTATTTGATTAGAATAGTTTGTAGACTTTGTGTAACATCTGTGCCTGGATTTTCCATTTTAATATAAACCATGGATTTCTTGTAATCATGCGGATATGGTTTATTAATGGTTAATTCAGTTTGAGTTGTTTGGTTGTGTTTTTCCCTGTGTGTTGTGCCCTTGGTTTCTCCCCTGTGGTGTGTTTCTGTGGCCGGTGGGTCGGTTCTGTCTCGAGAACCGTGCATGTGGGACCCACTTGGGCCTTGGGCTGGCTTTTCCAGCCGTGCAGGGGCATTTT
>JAMKQA010247924.1:0-11976 GCA_024699735.1 Posidonia australis
ACTGATATATGCATACAGCTTAGCTAGCTTTACACCCACTTTCTACTCTTTGTAGATCCTACTGTTATCTTCTAATATCTGCTCTGATTTCCTTTTGGTAAAAACTCAACCAAAACTCAACTTCCGATATAATTGAGTGTTTATCTACCTTATATTTCTAATAAGTAGCTCTACATGGATTTTCTATTTTAGCATTCCATCATCTAGTGCATATGCATTTGTCAGTCCTAAGATATCCATGCTTTTAATTCATGAAAATTAGAATTTTAATGTTTTTATGTAGACTTTTAATCCGTGAAATACTTTATTCGGCCCATAATTTGTGGACTTCTAGATGGCCATTTGTCTTTGATCAATATCTTCAAATGGTGCGTCCTTTCTCTGGACATGTTATGAGCATAGGGCATACAAGGTGAGATGGCTGAAAAGAAATCTTATCAACATGTAGCTGAAAGAAAAAGCAAATACCACTGGAACAAGATCTGATAGCCAGAGTAAAAGGATGCAACCTTAAAAAGGAATCCAATAATCAAACAATCGGAGTAAATAAGTTCAAGAGGTTTTAGGCTAATGTTGGGAACTCACCTGTAAGTGTCGAAAGGGACAGTGGGAGGAGGCAGAGGAGGATGAGGCTGTGCGAGCGAGAGGAGGAAGACGTCGGAGGAGGAGGCACTGCGGTGGAGGAGGAAATCGAGGTGTCTACACCAATTAAACTAGGAGAGTTGTAGGAGGATTTTTCCATGGTGAATGATGCTATACGGATACTTGATAGGAAACAATAGGTCCTTAGAAATATAGTGATCCCTCTTGTACTGGTTCAATAGTATCACCATGGCATGGAGAATGCTACTTGGGAGCGAGAGGTGGACATGTAGTCTCTGTACCCCCATTTGTTTTCTTAGTAACGAATTTTGAGGCAAAATTCATTTAAAGGGGTAGGATGTAACAACTAGGAATGTACTCGAGACAGTGTATTTTAATGATAAAATTAAATATCAGTGTTGTGCCCTGAATCTGATTTCCATATGGTCATGGAAATGAGTGTTAGTGTTTGAGTTGTATTGGTACATGGTTTCCATGAGTTGGGCTTTTGGTTTCTCTCTGAGTCTGTTCAATAAGGGTTAGGTGCAGTTGGGGTGCACAGATGGGTGGCATGGGTTCTTAATAGAAAAATGTTAGAAAAATAGTAAATGTCGCCTGATTCCCTACGCTTGTGTTTCCCACCGACTGGCCGCCTAATCGCCTACCACATCGTGTCCCGAGGAACCCTCTCTTTGACCACGTGAATGAGGGTGTTTAAAAAACACCCATGGCTTGCATTGAAGGGAGAAAACAAAGAGTGATTGGGAGGGGAAAACGAGAGGGAGAGTTGAGGTAGAGAGAGGGAAAGTGATCTCACTAGAGTTGCCACTATTCTACCGTTGTGGTCATCATCGGAGGTCACTGCACCGTTAGAGGCCGTTCACAGGTGAAGCCCGTACGTCGTGGGGATCACCAAAGGTTGTTGGAGCTCACTAGAGAGGGAGGAAACACCAACGAACCTGTAACAGTACGCTTTCCCTCACTTTTTCCTTGAAAACCATGCTTAAATGTTGAAGAAATGCAGAGGAGCATGCCTAGGACTAATAAAAGCATGAAAATGGATGTTTACATGGCTGTGGTGGTGATTTTTGGGATTTTCAGAGATTATCCATGATTATTGAGAAATAAGGTTGATAAATGGAGAATAAATGGAATGCATATGAGATCCATGCCAGAACTGTGCTTTAAATTCTCTATGAGGTGTTTATATATGCTTTAGATACTTAAGCATGAGTCTGGATTATATGGAGCATGTTTTATGATGTTTTTATAAGTTTTTGTTAATGGGTTCATATGCTCTGTTCTGGCTTCTATTTGTAAATCCCTAGGCACATTCGAGATGCACAGAAGGCCTGTGCGGACGGCCTGCGCAAGTGACCTAGGACATTAATTAATTTTTTTTTCGAGACTTTTAAGAATGAATCATGTTAAATATTTATGAAATGCATGGAAAATAAATTATGGGATGGGTTTTGTGGTAATGAACTCCTATATGGGTTAAAAAACACCTGGTAAATGAATGTGTGCCAATAAATGGTTAAATAAACATGGAAATGGTTTTGAAAACCATAAATATGAGGAATGGTGTTTCTACGGACAATAAATGTGTTTAAATCGGTGCTTTTAAAGAGATTTGAAATAAAGGAATGCATATGATTTAAAAAAGATTTGTCGAGATTTGTAAGAATCACATAGAGGCCGATCGACCGTATCGATAGGGGGTAGTGAGACCTCAAAGTGGTCGGAGACGTAGCTTGGGTTGTGGTTGTCGTGTTTGGTTCGAGGAATGAGCCTCATGACTATGTGTTGTACTGTTGTAGGCCCCGAGAAATTATAAACCCAGACTTTCCTCAGTGCAGGTGCTAGTCGAGTTTGGGGTTGGAGTCCTCAGGTGCTCGGACACCCAGGGACATCGTAAGGACACACTTCATGCTTATACCAGAGTGGTACCCTACTTTAAGGTTGTGGTGGGATGGTTGAACTCTTGCTTGGAGTGGTTCTCCGTGACACTGCAGTGTAGACAGGGATGGAGCCTCGCCAACTGCTTGTGGCTAGGTCAGTCACCTATGGCAGGGGTGATACGATAGGTTTTGTTGAGACTATGTGAGTGTGTTGTTTTGAGCTAGAATCAAGCCGTGTTTTGGCTCTTGATTTTGAGCCCATTTCTAGCTAAGCAAAGACTTGAGTTTTGAACTAGTTTCCAATCAGGGTATTGTTGTGATTTATGATATGAAATTAATCATGTTTTGGCTAGACTCTAGTTGAGGAATTTGCCTCTTGAGAATGCTTGTAATGACTTGCAAAGACGCATAGAATTTCAAATGCAAAAAGAGAAAAAGAGTTCTAAAAAGACAAAATTTGTAAATGGATTTCTGAGTTTTGTGGTTGGCTTTTCGGTACTTGTACCTCTGATAGATATAGGGGTTTTTCGTCGATTTTGGTTTTAGGACGTGTACTTGGTGACATTGATGTCACTCACGTGTGTTTTGTCTATATTTTGTTTCAGGTGCATATTTGAAGGTGCGGACTTACTTTAGTGTATTGTTTGGAGTCACTTTGCCTTCATCACGTACATAATTGGTTCTTCATGATGAGTTTCTGATTATTGTAGCCACACCTGTCTGAAATTACTTGGCATTTTAGTTCACATGCAGTCCATTCACAAAATTCATGTTTTGATAAATAAAAAATTCTGGTGTTTAAATACAGTTCATATATAGTAAGTGTTTTCATGGTCTGACAAATTCGTTCCTAAAATAAAATTTGACAAACTCCAATGGTTGGATGTAAACAAAATACACTGTTCTAAAGGACAAGTATATCTGGTACTCTGGTGAGGGCTCATAAGTAGCGCACACAAAGGCCATTTACTTGGTCAGTACATTTCTTAATGACATGTAATGTTAGCACAGTGTTCACCTTAGTGGATGTGAACCTTAACTGAATTCATCAAAACAAATGAACAAGTATATCTTTTGTACTTAATACAGAAAAGTGAACATATTTTGGATGTTGTAAACCACTTCATTTTTGCCCTTTGGTTCAAATTGATCAGGCTCTTTGGTCCTTATGCTTGCTTTTGATAGCGTGGCTTCAAGATTTGTCTCTCTCATGTAATCGGCATTATGTACCATCATGTGTTGGATTAATGGATGTTGTTTGGTAGATCTCAGCATGCTTCTTTTACTTGATAAAACCATTGTACCATGAGCTGTTTTATTGCAGTTATGTATAAATTAATAAATAATTCTGGCCTGAATTTGACTTGGGATTGGCATTTGCATTTCAGTGGATCACATTAACTAGAAAGCATGCAGTGTCCGTTGTATCTGACGTTGCTATCTTCTCAGTTTTTAAAAAACATTGCAAGGTAAATAATACTTAGTTATGATGTGTGAAATGATACAAACAATTTTTATTTCTGGTGCATATTATCATTCGCTTTCATGTCTATGTAGATCGAGTTGCTTGGTATTTTCAGTTAACGGTGAAACAGAGCATGATAGGTAGGACCATAGGATAGAGGATATGTAGGATGTAGATAGAACGAACTAGAAAATTTGTATTTAAATGTTGCGGAGAAAAAAAAAGAGTCTCGTTGTCATGTTTTAAATTTTTATAATAATTTAAAATAATTTAAATTACAAAAAATTAAAAATTAAATAGAAATATCGACTATCAAGAATCTGTGTGTACGACTACGAGATATCGAATTACATGTACTATGTTAAAATCCGCCTACATGTCTACATCTATAACCCAAAACCATGAAGAAAAAGTATAAATGACAAAAGTCATCCAGTACGCACCTCACGAAAATGACGGAAAACAAAATTATAATTAATTTTCCTTTAAATTCATTTTACATATCGTTTTTCTAAAATCCCACAAATCAGACGCACAAGGCCGAAAACCACGGCAAACGTGGCCCACACCGGTTAAAACAGCAAACAGGGCTCTACTAGCTCAAAACCACAATAAGGCTCTCAATGGCCAAACCACACACAGTGAGTTGAAAAGTCCGGTGCCAGACAACCAACTCTGGCCACAAGTAGCCACCAAGGTGCACTACACTGCCAAGGTGCACTACAATAAGGCTCTCAATGGCCAAAACCACACACAGTGAGTTGAAAAGTCCGATGCCAGACAACCAACTCTGGCCACAAGTAGCCACCAAGGTGCACTACACTGCCACGGTGAAGCCACCCTATACAGGAGCGATCACCGTCCCGCGATTCTCCCACTTAGAGAACCCTCACAAAGCCAACCCCTCTCCGAGAAGACAGTCCTGTCTCTCAAGACGCTATTAGCTACAGGGCACGTGTCCCACTCGCACTAGCCACCATAGGGTACGCTTCCTCACGACGTCCTCCACATGGTGCTCAGGAGGGAGTGTCATACCTCTATGCCGGACAACACCCAAGCCTCAGTGGTCGCAGTGATAGCAAGAGTATCATACCTCTCCGTCATGCCACAAGACACTTCAACTTATGGACCACGACCCTAGTCTCGAGATGACAGTCAGGGAGTCTCATACCTCAAAGATCCGACGACTCTCAACCTCAGCTATCTTGGCCCCCGACCTCAACCAAGGAGATGTACCCAATCACCCGAGAATGTCATCACATTCCTTGGTCCCGACGACACGGTCTCACGGTGTCTCGATCTACACACAGAAAACCAGGAAAATCATTTTCCAAAACAAGCCTACACATTTCTTTTGAAAATCATTTTTCAAAACCATTTTATATTTTTGGAAACTCTTCCAAAACCTCGAAAAAACAGCACATCAGGTGTCCCATGAGTCCACCACTGATAGCTCACGATCCCATCTCAAATGGGCAACACAAATAATCCGAACAATCACTGCATTTAAAATACAATTTTCCAAAAATCCAGGAAAAACCTCCAAAAAATGCCCTGCCAGACATGTGCATGTGGACCACGCATCTGGCCCATGTCCTTGGCACTTTCGTCTGAAACACTAATAAAACTTGGACCAAGGGCTAGAGCCACTACCAAACCCACGCATGTGGCCCGCACAGTCGGCCTGCACCCCTAGTTTTCTGTTAGAATCCAGATAGCCTGCAGTAGGGCACCCAAAAATCGCCCAAAGTAGAAATGAAGGGCGGACCTACCGAACAAGCACAAAAAAGTTCAAGTAAAACATATATGGTAGACCCTCGAGTTTACTCCAAATCCCAACAAACAAAACCAAAATCCATACATCACACAACAAGATATAAATTCATAAGCATAGAGGGGTCAAAAGGACCCAAATCTCAACAACCACCATAAATACTCATAAATACCATAATAAATTCCCAAAAATTCTGAAATATTAAATTTAGCCTAGATTAGATGCATTGTAGGCAATTCTATCATTTTACATGATTTCTACTCATTAGATTGGAGGTACGTACCTGAAACGAACTCCGACGACCCAACACACCCTTCGGCCAACCACCGACCTCCACCGACGACCACGACGTCCAGGAAAGCTTCCTTGACCTCCGGAGCACCCGCCACGCCGATGACCAGCCCCATGGAGCCTCTGCCTCTCTCTCTCTCTCTCTTTCTCGTCGGCACACGAAATAGAGGAACGGGGGAGAACTGGGGTGACGAGTGGGGAAAAGAAAGGGGGTGAGGGAAGGAGATGGGTGAGGAGGAAGGGAAGGAGAGGTGGGGAAGGAGAGGTGTGCGTCCGAGGAAGAGGAGAAGAAAGAAGAAGGAGACGGACGACGAGCAAAGGAGCGCGATGCGAGCGGGCTTATAAAGCCCTACGCATGCGGTAGTTGGACGTGTGCTCACCTACGTGTTCCAGCCACCGACACCCCGCACAAGCTCATCGGCCACACTACCCAACCGCCAGCCACAACAACCAACGCACAACGTGGGTCCCACGTGGACCCACATACAAGCCCACAAGCACAGTGCCATAATGCAAAGTGCCAACCACGTACAAGAACATACAACCAGAAGCTGGTCCACAAAGCCCAAGTCCAAAATCACAAAATCACACAAATAGGCCTCGGAACAGTAACACCCTGTAGACACCCCAATATGTATAGGCTAAACCCAATAACCGCACCTCACTCTGGCAACCACCAATGCAAAACCTAACTAAAAAACCCTAACTAACCTAAATACAAAACTAAACCCTAATCCAAACCCTAAACCTAGGTTAAACCCTAATTAAAACCCTAAACCTAGGATAAATCCTAATCCAAACCCTAAACCTAGGATAAACCCTAATCCAAACCCTAAACCTAGGTTAAACCCTAATCCAAACCCTAAACCTAAGATAAACCCTAATCTAAACCCTAAACCTAGGTCAAATCCTAAGTCAAATCCCAAACCCTAAAGTCAAACCTCTTGTAACTAATTCAAACAAACATAACCACTTTTTAACTAATTCTAACAAACATAACCACTTCTTAACTAATCTCCAACAAACGTAACCATTTCTTAACTAATCTCCAACAAACTAACCACTTCTTAACTAATCTCCAACAAACATAACCATTTCTTAACTAATCTCCAACAAACTAACCACTTCTTAACTAAACCAACCACTTTCCACTCCAGCCCTAATAACCAACTAGGCCTATAAATACCCCCCTTATGTAAAGAGAAGGGGAAGAGGAGACATTTGGAGCTTTTAGTTTTTTTTGCAAAAGTGGAGAGAGGTGAGCTTCCCAAGCCTTTCCACTCCCAACCTAAGCTACTAGAGAGTTTTTGGAAGAGAGAGGAAGCTCGTGGAGGTGAGAAACCTAAGTTCTCAGCCATCTCCGGCGAGCTCCAACCGCCTCCGGTGAGCTCCGACCATCCATTCCACTGCCAAACCAGGTACGCTCATCCCTGACCTCAATTATTGTTAGAAATGCTCTCCTAGGTCAACCCCTATCTTCCTGGATCGTTTCCAATCAAGCCAGAGGCCTCCTCTGGTCGGAATCGCTCCTCGGACCTCGCCGTCGCCGTTTTCCGGCGATATAGATGGAGGTGCTGATCTAGGGCTTGTCCTTGGTCCTAGAACCCTAGGTCTACCTCTCCTAGCCTACCTCTTGCTTTTCCGCCCCTCCAATTCCCATTCCGATCGCTGCGGAGGTCTCCACCAGAGGATCGCCAGAATCGCGACGTTCCGCCATCGCCGGAGAAGATGATCAGAGCTAGAACAAGATCGCACGCCTCCAGCCACTCCACGCCGCTCCGAGCCTCCAGAAAACTTCCATGGCATGCCCCTAGTACTCTGGAGCCTTCAGATCCACGCCACGACCTCTGGAACACGCCTGTGACCTCACTCGTCAGAGGAAAAGACGTCGACGACAGGTGGAGCTCCCTTCCACGTCATCATCCACCACACTCGCTTCTGGAAGAAGAAAAAGGTTCCTCTCGATGCCCCGAAGCCTCTGCGACCTCCGGATTGTCGCGCCGCAGCTCCAACAGTCCCTTTTCTTCCCCGACGTCGTCGTTGGAGTGCCTCGATGGCGGAGTAAACGGGAGGCTCACTCCCACCATTGGAACCTCGATCCAAGCCATTGGATCTTCTGCCCACTTCTTCTTCTTGCTTCCCATGGGGTCTGATCTGAGATCAGACCACGGGAAAGCCTCTAATTGCCTCTCCGGCGGTCGTCGACGGCGGAGCTTCGTCGCTGACAGCCGCCGTTGTCATTTTCTTTTAAAAAATTTTAAAACTTTTTTTATTTTAATAAAATTCTGAAGTTTTTCATTTGTTACATTTAGGTTCTTTTTGTATTGCAAATAGGTCCTTTTCTTACACTTAGGTCTTGAATCATTTTTCATAAATCGTTTGAATAAAGTTTTAACTGAAAATATTGCATTATGCTCCCTGAGTATTTAAAATAGTGTTTTCCAAGTTTAAAAGTTTAATAAAAACCCTTAGAGTTTCTTTTTATGCATTTTAATCCAATGTCTTTGTATTTAAGACCCTGAACTTTTCTGAAACCTTTCTGAATGCACATTTTTCTGTCAAAATTGCATTTAAACCCTCGAACTTCATCAAAATAACACAGAATGCATATTTCTTTGGTTAAATTGCATTTTAATCCTTGAACTTTACTGAAACTCTATAGAAAGCATATTTTTCTGGTTAAAATTTAACCCCTGAATTTTTTCTGAAATCATTCTACAAGCATATTTTTCTGGAATTTCTCTGAATGCATTGTTTCATTGGTAAAATTGCACTTTAGCCCCTGTACTTTACATATTTCACACTGAATGCCTATTTTCTAGGGTAAATTTACTATTTTGCCACTGAAACTTTCCTGAATTCTTTTTATTGCATATTTTACCCTGAATTTCCACTGAATCGCCTTAAATGCATGTTTTAGTGGCAGAATTGCATTTTAACCCCTAGGAAACATCAATTTGGCCAGAAATGCACATATTTACACATTTAACCCTAGATTTCTCCATATTTGCATAGAATGTGTTTTCCTATGTATTTTTGATGATTTGGGCTTCAGAATTTCAGTTTTTATTAAGAATTTGGGTTTTTACGCAAAGGCCCCTGGAATTCTTATTTTTACACTCACACATGCATTTTGCACATTTTGTCGCACTTTTTCATGCAATTTTCTTGCCTTTTCTTTTTCTACTTTGCGCACGCTTTTCCAACTCTTTTCGAGCTTGGTTTTCTGGTCGTCTCCTGGATTCTTTTCAATTTTTGCATCTTTAGATTTGATTTGGCTTTCCATCGCCCGAGGGCGTACAGTAAAAGGCTTGACAAAGCCGACATGGTCCCTTATGAGGATTATTTTCTCCTTTTTGATTTTCTCGGATTTATCCCAATTTCCGCTGTTTCACGAGACGCTTTCCGAGAATTTCTCGATTTTCACGATTTTCCTCATCGCCCAAGGGCGTACAGTAAAGCGGCATTCTCAATGCCTACATTTGACCCTCGAATTAACTTTTTCCCTTTATTTCATTTTTCTCTTTGATTTGGCATGTTTTCAGTCATCATTAGCATGAGCATTCAGAATAAGCAAGCACACATTTAATAGATCATTGACAAGTAGGAAACCTAGAAAGACCGAATTTTCTCGGACGCATGGGTGTGCCTAACTCCTTCCTCATGCGTAACCAGAATCCTTACCCTTTCTCTGGCCCGCATTCATTTGTGCATTATATCCATTAGGCATGGAGCACACCTGCTTTCTGCATCTTGTTTGCTTCTTGGTTTTCTTGTGTGTTTAGTTTTCCTCGTCTTTTCATTAAAAGACTAGGTGGCGACTCCTTTCCTTATCCTTTCTCATCTCTCCTTGGTGTTTCAGAGTCTAGCCTTCTTGTCCGGATTCACCATCTTCGCCGTGACCGTATTGGGACTCCTCGAGTGCTTCCACGCACCCTATAGGGGAGAGTCGTGCAGGGTTCCACCGGCATGGTCACAGGAACTGGCGACTCTGCTGGGGATAACCAGATTCTAACTTTCATTATGGTTTCCTTACTTGTCTTTGGTATGCTTACTTCATGTTTTGCTTGCTTGTTCTGTTTGCTTATATATATTTAACTGAACATGCCTTTTGTGTCTTTTTACACTATTGCTATGCCACCGCACATGCACATGACTTAATTAATGCTTTGTTTGTCGATACTTGCTTTTGTTCACCTACTTGAGCACTACACTAGCACATGCCATGTTCATGCCTTTTGTTTGACTTTTTGGATGCCATGATTATGTGTTTTTTCCTTTTATTTAAATTTGCCATGATTAGGAGAGTAGAGACATGTTTGCCTCCCTATCTGGTTAAAATAAAACACACAAACTCAGATGAACAAATAATAAGGTATAACTAGAGACAAATGCTCACAAATCCTTATGGTTTAATAAAACGCAAGTAAAAGACACTAAAGTATATCGCATGATTGATCATATAGGACATGCATCTTCTCTTCCCGGTCACTCACAGTTTACGAAGGACAATTCTAGTAGCCCGTTCTATAGCTTTGGCATAGGACGTGTTGCTAGTTTGTCCCCCCTTGTCTGGGGTCGTGTCGGTGCTAGTAGAGGGTACAACTCCATGCTACTGCAGGAGACGAGGCCATCAACGCACCACCCGTTCACTGACTGTGCTTTGGCAAGGATTTAGAACGGGGGCCTTACTTTTTTGACCAGAGTTGAAACCCAAACCCATGAGTGCGTCCCATATGGTTCGATCCATGTGGGACATGCATGGTGAGAGAGAGCATGTTAGTAGCATTCATGTGCATGTATGCCATTCATGCCACCCTAACAAACAATTGCATAGCTAACTTACTTCTTTTGTTGTCTTGTCTTCATTACTTCACTAACACATTAGGTTCTTTTCCTTTGCTAGGTATAGAGTTCTGTGTGCGAGTTCCTAGGTTTGAGCCTAGAAGTTTCTTTTTGTAACCTCAATCTTGAGGCGTTGTTCTCGACTTTCTTTCCTCGAGCTATTCGTCACTTCCGACGATAGCTCCTCGTAGACGTCATCCTTTCACTTGCAATCGCAGCCCCATCTTTATCCGTTCGCGGTCCGCTATGGCCTAGCGAGCTTCTGAGACTGTTACACCAGCTACCTTGGAGGGGATTCCTATTTCTGCCCCTCCTCCTTCTTTTACTTTGTCATCAGTCATTTCACCTTCACTCCATGATAGCCACTTTTGGGCGCCTGGAGTTCCTTGTCCATCGTTTCAAGACACTAGCAGACCCTCATTGGTTTGGAGCCCGCAGTTGAGGCGGTTACTATGACTACCACTAGGACATCTGATCTGGTCATGTCCTGTTCTTCAATTGACCCTCTTTCACTTGACACTCAGTGGGTTGCGATTGCCTCATCAGTAGGCATTCGACTTGCAGCATCCTTGAACATCCAGCCCCCTATGACATCCCTACCGCTTGCTCTTCTAACCATCGGTACTGCTACCGATGGTTCTATTACCGTACAATCTGAGCAACTTTTGGCCCTTACGCAGAAGTTGCAAGACATGGCCTTCTCTTTGGATCCCACTCTGATTGCGCCTGTCTGTCCCATTCCTAAGGATCCTACTCCACTTGCTCAGGCACATCACGTTACATCAGTCACACCACCACTGCAGCCGTCATTACAGCTTCCTGCTGTCTCGACGACGGGCATTGCTACTCTGCCAATAGCATCACTACCACAGCATGCACAGCTTTTTCCTCCCTCCACTGCTGGTCAGCCTTTTGGGCTAGCGGGAGTACACCGGCCTACATGTTGGATCGAAAGGCCTCTCTAGAGGGGGAGGGGTGAATAGAGAATTTTCAATTTCAGAATTACTTTGCCTACTTTTTGTAATTTAATAGTAATTGCAGACAATGGATATTATTAACTAAATTTAATCAAGATTTTCTACTTATGCAACTAGTAAACATACAAGAAGAGGATGAGA
>JAMKQA010247925.1:0-13289 GCA_024699735.1 Posidonia australis
ATGGTCAATGATTATTGGGTGATTGGGGGAGATTTCAACATCACCAGATACTCCTTTGAAAATTCATCAAATACTGGGGTATCTCCTATTATGACTAAGTTCAATAATTTCATTGAGCACAATTTACTAATGGATCACTCTCCCAACAACTGCCAGTATACCTGGTCTAACTTCCAACTCCCTCCAACTATGGTTAAGCTGGACAGGTTCCTTGTCTCTCCTGGTTGGACAGTCTTATTTCCTGATTCTAGGTGCTATAGTAGGGCCAGGGTTGGTTCTGACCATTCCTCAATCCTTATTAACACAAAACCTAGGGACTGGGGGCCAATTCCTTTCAAATTCTATAAGTTCTGGCTTAGTTTGGAGGGGTGCCATGATTTTGTCATTAACTGGTGGACAAACTCAGAAGTTATTCTTAAGTCTGATTCACCTCTAGCTAATTTTGCATTCAAACTTAAAAAACTTAAAATGTAGATCAGGAGCTAGGTCATTCCTAAGAGAGAGAAAAGAAGGAGAAGGTTGGAATACATAGAATCTCAAATCATGAGGATTGATCATATGGCTGAAACACTAACACTTGATAATGCTACCTTAAGTATAAAGAATAAATTCATGATGGAACACAATACCCTTCTTTTAGAACAAGAACAATATTGGAGACAAAAGTCTAGAGTGCAATGGTTAAAGGAGGGTGACTTGAACATTGCTTTTTTTTACAATATCTTTAAATGTCGCAAGAGAAACAACTCTATTTCTTCCCTTCAGGTCAATGGCAGTCAATTGACCTCCCCTACCCTAATTTGCCTTGAGGTTGAAAATTATTTTACTAAACAATTTAATAAGAACTCTAAGGCAAGGGTTTCCATGAACTGGGAATGTTTGATACCACTGAAGATCAGCAACCCTGAATTGTTAGAGGAAGAGTTCACCTTGACATAAATTAAAAAAAGCACCTTTGATCTTCCAGGAGAAAAGTCTCCTGGCCCTGATGGTTTCCCCTTTCTGTTTTTTCAGGAATTCTGGGACTGCTTACACCCTGATTCATTGGCAATATTCCAAAAATTGCACTTGGAATCCAACCTTGATTTCTTAAGGCCAATAAATCAGACTTTCATTACTCTAATCCCCAAGAAAGAAGGTGCTGAAAGTATTAAAGGTTATAGGCCTATTAGTTTACTCAACAGTATTTATAAAATCATTACAAAATGTTTGGCCACTAGATTCTCACTTCCTTTAATGAATGTTATTGATGACTCCCAATGTAATATCCTTTCTAGAAGATACATTGGTGATTGTTTTTTGGTTGCGCAAGAAACTTTGAATTATATGAAGACTGCAAATGTCCCTGGTTTTATTTTGGAACTAGATTTTGAAAAAGCTTTTGACAATGTTAATTGGGAATTTTTGTTGAATTCCCTTAAAGGGTTGGGTGTGGGGATAAATGGATTTCTTGGATCAATATGTGCATCTCCTCGGCTAGATTCTCCATTTTAACAAATGGTTCACCCACTGGCTACTTTGGTGCATCCAATGATCTTAGACAAGGGGATCCCCTGTCTCCCCTGTTATTCATTGTGGTTGCCCACATTTTAAATAGGATGTTGGCATTGGCAGTAAGCAAGAATATCATTTCAGGGATACAGCTTCCTAATGAATGACCACATGTGCTTAATATACAATATGCAGATGATACTATATTGTTTCTCTCCTTTGGTTCAGACAACTTGGTGAACATTAAAAGGATTCTTTGTTGTTTTCAGACCTATTCTGGACTCAAAATAAATTTCCAAAAGTCTTCTTTGACTGAAGTGGGTGTATCTGGGGATCTGGTGAAGTAAGGGTGTGATATTATGGGATGTCAAAATGGAACTTTGCCAATCACATACTTAGGATTGCCTTTGCATCATAGAAAAGCATCTTATAAGGACTAGACACCTGTCATAGAGAAAATCACCAATAAGTTGTCTTCTTGGAAGGCAAACCTCCTTTCTTTAGGAGGAAGATTAACCTTAGTAAACAGTGTCCTATCAGCAATACCTACCTATTATCTTTCGGTTCTCCATCTCCCTTCAAGGGTAGAACATGAGATTAACAGACTTAGAGGTAGATTCCTTTGGCAATCGACATCAACCAATAAAAAGAGTTACCACTTGACAAAGTGGGATACCTTATGTAAATCTAAGAAACACAAGGGTTGGGGCATCATTAATCTTGGGAATTTTAGTGCAGCCCTTAAAGGTAAACTCTTATGGAAGTTCTGGACTGGTGCTCCTAATCTGAAATGGCCAAGTTTATTGAAAGCTAGATATTGCTCTAGATCTGGATTGAGGGCTTTACTAAACTCCTCACCTAGAAAATGCTCTCCAATTTGGCAAGAGTTTAAGAAGTGCTTTAGTATTCTTAATTGTTTCATTTCAATTGAAGTTGGAGATGGTGAAGACACCATCGTCTGGAAGAATAATTGGAGTAATGGTACCCCTCTAAAATATAGATTTCCAGATTTATATAAAATAGCAAAACACAAGAAATTATCTATAAAAAAGGTGTTGCAACTTTTTGGAAGAAATTTCCAAGGTTTATTCTATGACCTAGACAGTATGGCGCAAAATAATGATTACTCTGCATTGCAGGTGCAAGCAGATCAATTGACAGAAATATTATCTGGCCTACAACTTAATTTGGAAAAAGACAAGATTCATTGGCAACCTAATCTTACTTCTGCTTCCACTGTTAAATCATGTTATAATGTTATCAATGATGGTGGATTGAGATTCCATCTGTACAAGCCCATCTGGAAGGCTTAGGTACCTTTAAAAATCAAACTCTTTTCTTGGTTAGCAGTATCAAATAAGATTCTAACCAAAGATAATCTTATGAAAAAAGGATGGATTGGTCAAGACCGTTGCATCATGTGCAGGGCTCACTGTGAAACTGTGTCGCATTTATTTATACATTGCTCTTTTGCAGATGCTATATGGAATTTTTTTATTAATTGCCCTTTGCATCCAGCATTCTATCATGTTTCAAATTTTTATGGGTATAAGCCCCATTGTTTTTTTGCATTATCAGAAATTGGTTGGAATATGCTCATTCCAGTAATTATGTGGTGTGTTTGGAAAGAAAGAAATAGTAGAATTTTTTGTAACTCGTTCGAATCAAGTAGGCAAATCATTTTTAAGAATATTACACTTATGAATTCCTAGGTAGCAACTTTGGGTATAGGATTTGAAAGGGAGGCTCTACTTCACTCTGTCTCGGAAATGTAAAATTCCTGGAGCATGAATCACTCAAATCTGGGAGCTTCTACTCAATCTCCCATTGACCCCCAAATCTCATCAGCCATCACTTCAGCTGAGAGCATACCACCTGAGACAAATGTCAAGGAAGATCATTCCGCATGACTTTCCTTCTACAGTTGGTTTTCTGTGGCTATCTTACTGAGATTGGTTTCTGTGGCTATCTTACTGTATCTTAATTAATTTTGAACTTTTATGGCCTGCTATATATGTAGGTGGCTAACTGGATGTTAAATTCTCTGGATCTGCTGGATCCTAGGCTTCTGTAATATTTTGGACAATACTTGCCTTCTTGGTGGTGGTTACATAGTCAAGAATCTTTATCAATAAAATTACCGATTCCAAAAAAAACATACAAAAGAATCTTTAACGTACCAGTTTAAAGGATCTGTATGAGTTGGATATTCTACTGGGGGACTCACAGCCAGGGCCCAAAAGCATTGATTGATGGGATTTTTTTTCTTGTTTGTTCTTTGGTTTATTTTTACCTTTTTCAACTTTCAACTACGGTCCAAGAGTAGAAAAGACACCGTGTTTGGACTGACTCTTCATGGGATTTCATATTCTATAAGTTAACTCTTTTCACGAGCGAAGGTCAAAGGGCCACAGACGCTAAAACTAGAAAAGAGTGGCACTAGTAATTTTCTTTTAGCTTGTATTATTATCACTAATAGAATAGATTAGTGAAAGCACGTGCAAACTTCACACTTATTGATGTGGGCTATCACGTCTCGCCTGGCTAGGATTAGAAGATCCGAGCGAACTACCTAAGGACATCTAGATGATAAGTTCATAGATAACGAGAAAAACATGAAGACCTAGGAGAATGGCCTATAGATGCCTGGTAGTTTGATTGACCAAGACATGCTACAGGAAGTTCAACTGGACTCTCAACCTTTGGGTCAGTCACACTCAACCCATCAAAGCCTTCCAAGCTATCACACGTGGACTATCTGACACAATGTTGCTTCCACATATGTGACACCATCTTCTGACAACTCTGCCTGCAATAAGTTATCACCTAGACATCCTTTTATAGAAGAAGCACATGAACCTACCTGTGCCTCATATATAAATGAAAGTAAGTTCCCTATTCATACAGTAGCACCACATGCCTTCAATAGTGTCTGATGGACATCTCGAAGAACACACCAAGATATCCTCTTAGACATGCCTTTTGTCTCTAATAGGTTTGTCAGAGCCACCTGACAAGCATGACAAAGTTGTTTAACGATTGGTATAAGTACCTTATAGTGCATGACACCTCGTCAAAACTCTCCACTCGTCCAGAACAATGCACCCAACAAGTACATTTTGCCACCATCTCCTTTAGGTATAAATGTTCCATTATGAGGACAAGGCAAAGGCAGATTTTTTTCTGGAATTTTGTTTCTAGTTTCGATACCAATTCTTTTTTGATCTATTTTTCATTCAAATCTCTTCCATAAGTTCCCTCCTGTAGACCCATAATGAACCTGATCTCCCTACTCATTTAGGCATTAGAATGCCCTTGGCCATCCGACGAGGAGTGTCTGGTTGTCCTCTTTCCCTGTCCATAGGCTACTCTTCTCCAAGGCAGATGTTTGAATCGACTGCCAGTCACCTGTTCCGTAGCTCAGTACACCTAACCCCAAAAACCAACAAAGCATCACTTGAGTGGTTAAAAGGGGTGACATCAGTTGGCATCATTTGTGGGAATTGTCACATTGTACGTTGATTGTTGGTTTTAGTCACATTCTTCATCTTCTATCTCATGGATCCCTCCATGGCACCGAAGTTTTTTCAAGCCCTCCAGGAGTAGGTTGCACACCTCATTGAAGAGTTGAGGAAGCTACAAAAAGACCAGGTGGTAACCCCACCATCGTTGGAAAAAGTGGTAGACCAAGCTATTCCAACACTAACACACTTGCTACGATGACTACTTTCCTTCCAACCGTCGAGAGAGGTCCTGAACCTCGACGAGATGTACCATCTAGAGTTGACACCCTTCACTAGGCTGGTTGAACTCCCTAATCAACTTGTGGAAGATTGTCTAGCATTAATGAAAGGGAGGTTGAAACATATGGAGAAAGGGAAGTCATCCCTTGATTAACTCATAATTCATGCATATTTTAATTCCATATTTATCTATTTTGTATATAAATAATGTTAATCGAGGTGTTTATGTAAATTGCACAGGAACACGAGGATTTAGAAAAAATCTAAGAAAAATAAGAGAGAAAAGAATAATTATGCCAAACAAAAAAAGATTTTTGTATGGAAAATTCTAGAGCTACGTTAAGAGATTAAATACATTTTCCATGTGCCTAAATACTAGAAAAATATCAGCCAATAAGTGGAAAAAGTAAAAGAAGATCCTGGATGACCTGAATGCCTCTTAAACGTCAAAATACAGATTCGACACCTCTCAAGCACCCACACTAGATATTTTTAACTTAGTCTTTTGTAGATATGATTCTCTGTTATAAATTTCTTGTATCCAAAATTCAAAATCAAATTTTATATTCAAATTTGTCTCCGACATAAACAAATCTTTGTGAGTATGTAAAAGGACCCCTTGTGTAGATCTAAAGGGGAGCTTCCATTTTCTAAACTTAGATAGTTTCTCTGTTATTGTGGAAGACTCTCCAGCATTATTCTAATGTAATCTCATGTTTTATTTAATACAAGTTCATTTTTTCCTTTCACTTATGTCTTGCATTTCTCTCCCTTCCTCTTTGATTTTAATATTATTTGTTATCATACTTGGTTAAATCTCCAACTCTATGGTAAAGCTGAAGTTTATGTAGATTGAGAAATGTGATCATATTTTCTTTTTCTTTTTCTCTTTGTACTTAATGCCATGGTCTTGCTTTTGCGACCCCTGGTGCGCTATTTCAAGCCCTTGCCAAGCCTCTAATAGAAGCCCACTGGAATCACGCCATTTCGCCATCGTTGGGGAAGACGACTGGCAACAAAGTTGGATCGAGCGCCTCCAACTCTGCTGCGCCTCTCTAAGCCTCCAAGAACCTTCCACGACACGCCCCCAGTGCTTCAAAATTGCACTTTAGCCCTTGAATTTTACTAATTTCTCACTCATGGTTATGTGGATTGGATATATATCGCATAAATCACTCATGAATCGATAAACTTTAATAGACTAATATTGATATTATCTTTTTAGTCTATGCTTAGGGAAGATTTAATTGAAAATTGTGTATATAATTATTATTTCATCATATATCATCTAAATTAGTTTGGTTTGTGTATTGTTAGTCCTTGACTTGATATTCTATGATGCGTATATAGTATATAACTTATGTTTGTTAGGATAAAAATCATTGAATTAAATTAGTTAGATCAACAGAGAGGAGGAGAATAAATATGATCATACATTCTCAATTTTATATAAATGGATTCGAAATCCTAGATATATTTTAATTGATTTGAGTGCATCCTAATAGTCTAGTGTTAGATTTTTCATTTTTGTTACATCAGATCTCTCAAACTCCCTTCAATAATTGATGGTTAATCATTGATCTTTAAAACACTTTTCTTTGTGAGATCAACCTGTATTTATCGATGTACTACATAGATGTCATGTACTTGGGATTAGGTAAAACGTACACATCACCCCTATCCAATGCCTTTGCAGAATGGTCTCATTCACATGACATGGGTGGAGACCACTCATCCGATAACATGCATGCTTGGACAATGATGTGAAAGCAAAAGGCTTCACATACAATCGATAGGTGAAGCACTCCCAAAAAAAATACAAAAGAAAGCATCTACAAAGATAAGAAATTGCATTCAAAATAACAAAAAGTACATCACTTTCTTTTCTTACTAAAAGGAACGGGGGGAGCTATATAGTGCGCGAGTGATGCTCATTTCCCTCCAAACTAGTAGGGCTGCTGCACTGTGCTCTAGGACCACGTCCACAACTCCATACCAACTATGACAGGTTGGATGCCTTCACTGGCCATGATTGGGTAGCACCCTAGGTCAATGTCAAACTATTGCTCGATAGGGACAACATCCCTTAGAACCACAATAGATGGCTGCTCCAAGTCGATGGTAGACAACCACTCAACAAGGTGGGCCTCCTCTACCATGACAGAGGGTTGCTCTAGGTTCGCGACCAACCACTGCTTAGTCGCGCACGCTTCACCTCCTACTGCCTCAAAAGATTGCTATTACTTCGTTGGAGGTGGCAACTACTCAATTGCGGGTTACCACTAGGTGAGAGTGGGTTGGTTCGTAGTCTCATCCTCCTTATCTAGGCACATGTAGACCAACTTGGAATGGATGAAGGAAATGCTCATGGAAAGGAGTTGCCTTATCATAGTCTCACAGGCTTTGTTGATGTCTATATTCATCGATTGGGTGAGCTCGTCGTAGTGGTCGTCAATGGCACAGAATTCAACGATAGCCTCCTTTATCTTCCCTTACAGGCCCTCTTTAGCTTCGGCCACTTGTTTCTCTACCTCCATTTCCTGTCGCTCCATCTCCACTGCATGGCTCTTAGCCTACCTACGCATAGCCTCTACACTCCTTTCAGACCGACAGAGCTCCTCGATATTGTCAACGAGTTTCATTGATCACTCTGGGGCCCTGTTCAACTCCGATCTATCGAATACCTATTGGTTAACCACCTGTTCAAACTCTATTTGTACGTTGTTGAGCTCCTCTAGGAGTGCCCCTTTTTTCTAGGCGAGGGTAGCTTCTAGGGTCTCTACCTTGATCCTATCGTTAGTTGCCTCCTCCTTGGCCAACAGGAGGAGGGATTTCTCAAGTTGAGCCTCCTCCTCCTTCTTAGAGGAGATCAAGTGCAGCATGCAACATGCAATAATGAGCTACAAAAGAATACAATTGAGAAGCAAAAAAGGGATAGAGGCCTATCGCCACGTAGTTGGTGGCAAATACATTAATGAAATCATTTCTATCCATCAAGGCCAACTTCTCCAAATCCCCCTTCAGTATATGGCTACTCAAGAGTTCCCAGCAAGTTGGTCCTACATTAGCGACATTGAAGTTCGCAACAAGTACCAACTGCAAGGCGTCCCCAACCTTCGCCTTCTCCCTTATGCATCGCTCATCTGATGTGGAGATAGATGAACCTCAAACCATAGAGATTTTAACTCCTGTGTGGGCGACTAGGAGATAGGCACGACAATAGATGTAGGAGCAAGGAAAGGGCCGAGCTTTCATGGACTCGGCATGGATGAGTGAGTAGTCGACAAGAGCAACTAGGAGAGTGGCGGAGAACATTGACAATTGGAAGTGATAGGAGACTAGGATGAATTAGAGTTGCAGAAGCCACTTGCATCCACCTTTGCCTTCTTTCCCTTAAGCCCTACGAATTCAAAAAACATCAATTAAATAGAAGACAAAAGAAAAGCCAAAGGAACAAGAAGAACAAAGCGCCCAATGGAAGGGAGAGTAAGCCAGTGGACCCCATAGAGGTCACCGATTTGCTAAGGCACGCATTAAAAGGATCAACGACTTGTTTCCTCTTCTCTTCCTCGAGACGGATTTCCTAAATCATGCATGTCCTAAAGCCACCCATGTTTTGGATCATCCTTATCAGGAGAATACACAAACGTCGACTGGTAGGTGAAGTTGTCTTTCCCCAAAGCCAACTTCAACACTACTCTGGAAAGATTCTGAGGGGTGGGGACCTCGTCGAAGGAAACAAGAGCCCCACATTTGATAGCATCATCTCCATAATCTCTAGGTCAAGACCAAGGACCTTCGTATCATTCGACTATGCATTCAACCCTTTTCAAAGGGCTTCCCAGTTTGTAAAATCAGAATCTTCTCTAGTTGGCAACGAGACGACAAACCAGCTAGAGAGAAATTCCTTCACCTTCGAAGGCATCCTACTCACCAGTTTTCCCAACAGACAGAGCAAAATATAGTACTAACTAGGACGTTGAATGGTCTCCGCCAACTTGAACATCTTTCTAAAAAGTAGAAAAGATAGGCTACAACCGTACTTGGTCATGAGCACCAAGAATGAAAACCATATGCCTGATGCCATTCAAATGTAGTTGTGTTGGTGCTAAGCTGTACCACCAAAAAATGTCCATGACCATCAGAGGGAGCGGGAGACGAAGGCCAGCCAATAAGTGATCTTTGAACATCGTGTAATAGCCCTTGGTAACATAGCTAATCGTCTCCAGGTGGCCACTATTGTCTTTCCCAACAAGTCACAACTCCTAGTCATCTAGGATCAAGTAACGACATTTGAGCTCCTTGAGTTGGCTCTCCCCTAAGCACGACTTTTCCTTGTCAAACCAGTGGCTCAACGCAAAGGCTTCTGGTTGCACTTCTAGAGACCTCCTCCATTAGAGGGACACCTCATCATCGTCTTCCTCTTATTCAATGGAAACCTACACGACCTACGGCTCTTTTACAATCACTTGCTTAGAGGTCACCATGAACTCTACAACCCTAATGCGCCCCACTATCTCAGAAGACACCTTGACATCAGACCCTGACCTTGGACTGCCTTGAAGAGAACCTTTACTAGCCATCTCACAAAACTTAAAGAAGAAAGGAGAATGGGATCTTGAAGACAAGAACAAGTTTGGACTGCGAAAGGTTGTTTCTCAAGAAATAGAAGCGATAGTAGATGACAGAGTGACTCCATCAATAAAATAATAAAATCGCTCTTGGGTGCACCTCTGAGAACTCCAGAAGTGCATGTAGTGCGGTAGTTTGAAAATATGTTCAAGTTTCAAAACTAACTACATTTCAATGCTTGAAATCTTTCCAAATCCTGTCTCACAGTTTCATTTATGACCTCGAGGGCAGTAACTAATGTAACCACGCAGAGATGATGCATGACCATACCAGAAGCTAGAGCACCAGCTTGTGTCCCACTACAACGTCAACATCTCTGCACTGACTGGCCTTCTACTTTAACAGCTGATCTATCTATCAACTACCAAAGTGGAGAAATCCTAATGTGGACTATCTAATCTTGCCTAGCTTAGACCAAAGGTCGAGGCAAATTTTAGGCATTAGAGTGCTTGTCCAATTGAGATTCCTTGATTGTCCTCTTTTCCTATCCACATGCTACTCTCTTGCGATGTGACCATTTGAATTAACTGTCTGCGTGCCTAACCTTGAAAGCCAACTGACTGACTGTTATTAAACACTAACTGAATTGGTGTTCATTGAATAGCAGAATTAAGCACTAACTGACTTTTTCCTTTGAAAACAGAAAAAAGAGCTAAGAGATTAATTATAGGACATTAAACCAAGAAGAGAGAATACATTGATGATAACGTGATAGAATTGTGTGAAAGTATTTTTTTTTTTTAATTTGATGATAACCAAGTAGTTATTTGTTTTAATCACATGTCTTATTTAATTCATTTGTATTTGATTATTATATAGAACAAGATTGTAGAGGAGGCTGAAAATGAGAGGTTAGTAGCAGTTCAGATCCTTTGGCGTTGCCTCACATATTAAATGAAGTTCACAAAGGTCATCATGGAGGTTATGAGAAATTTCTTTGCGTAATTTTGTCTTAAATTTGCTTTAAATATTTGCACGTCATTGATTCTATTTTTGTGTAATTTCCGGGAATGTTGTGCCAGTCAATTATTGTTATTCTGTCGTTGAAAACTGTTATCATTCATTCTGTTTTTTTTTTTTTTTATCATCTTGGTTTAGATTCCTATAAAAAGAGGAACCATTATGTTTATGGTCTTGCAAAGGAAACAGGGAGAACTGGAGAGGATCCAATTCAGTTGTCCACGTCACGTTATTCCTGAGAGTTTTGCATTGAGAATAACCTGTGACACTTAGAGAGACAACAGCCAAGTTTAACTAATAAAACCGGAGGTCATCAATAAATGGAGTGTAGGTGAAAAATATCGTGGAATAAACCTAAAAGATACTTAATCACTGTGATCATCTACTATGTCCGAAGTGGTAGAAATTGAACAAAGTTTATAATAAACATTGTTAACTTTTGGTAATGATTATTAAGACTAATTTATTAAAAAAAGGTATTTATTTCTGAAAAACTAAACCAAATACTTTTTTTTATACCAAATTATTTCAATATGTTAACTTCTTTTGTATGTGTAACAATTTTCAAATACGTTGATTATAAAAAACTTTAAAGGCTAACTTTTTCAAAAATATTATTTATGAACATAATTTATTTTTCCATAAGCATTAACAAACATTACTGAAGAAATGTGATAATTTCTAATGTTATGAGTACACAATTGACTATATTAGACTTTAGCAATAAATAAATTTTTTAGTGAACAACTAAAGAAGCCTTAGCATATCTCAACAAATTATCATGTTGGACAAGAAGTCAAATTTCTACTATTCATACCAAATATAACAGGATTTTCATAAAATGTTTGATTAGCTTGTCTATTATTGATTTGTTTTCTTGATTCTTCTAAATTCATCTCAAACTTTTGGAAAGCTTCCTTAAATTTGGTAGATTCGATTTTTTCACACTTGAATATAAGATGTATTTCCAGATTTGTGCCCACCAGGGAGCTTATAGGAAAGCGATATTGTTCCTCGCATATACAATGTGTACTACAGAAACCAAACTTTCATACAAAAGTATTACAAAACTTGTTAATTCATCTTCTTCTTTTTTGTTAACGGTATTAGTATTTCTTTTAATATCTTCAAAGTTACATCCCAGTAAGTCATAATTGTCCAGTATATGTTACAAAACGAAATCCCCGTCACGCAGCAGGTGACACAAAAGATGGGGAATGAAAGTGTCGATAAAGTTAAGGCAATCAACACAGGGTCTGCCTTTAGCAGCCACAAAATAAAATTCCTATGTGAAACTATTTGAGCTTGAAAATAAGAGTTAACCAGAGGTTAAAAATGCCTTGTGATCAGTGGTGTGCCAAGGGCCATCTCAGTATCGGGCGCCAAGCCTTGCCCCCCCTCGCTGCTCTGTCCAATTGCAGTTGCAGCCAGAAGATTTTCAGTCTTCTCAAAACCTGAAGCAAAAGAGTCTACCCAGCAATGAAATAAAACATCAATGTCATTTATAAGCTTAGGCATAGTTTTATTGCAATTCCTGAAGATCCTATTATTTCGTTCTAGCCAAACAACCCAAAGAACAACAAGCACCAAAGTGTGAGCCCCTACAGCAGTCACAGCAAATTTAAAGGCAGGGGGGATTGCCAATAAGTCCTGAATTGAATTGAAAGCTGGATACATATATTCATTAGTAATTGAGTGCCAAATTGCCTGCACAAAGGGGCAATTCAGAAACAAGTGTTTTACTGTTTCTGTTGAGGTACAAAAAACACAGACCTCATTCCCATGCCAACCCTTCTTTAGTAGATTATCTTTGGTAAGTATTCGATTGCTTAAGACTAGCCATGCAAATAATTTAACTTTTGAAGGTACCTAGCAATCCCAGATAGTATGAAAAAACTGAAATCGAAGTCCTCCATCATTAATCACCCCATAGCATGATTTAACAGTGAATAATTTAGAAGTGGGTAGCCAAATCAACTTATCTTGTGCATTAGTAATGTTGAGATTACTAAGTATTGAATGGCAAGTAGTCATTTCTTCTTGCCTTGCCTCTGTTCCACCCATCATGGGAAAATTACCCAGTAGAGCATTAGGATCCTCTATATATGCTTGAAAAACACTTGAAACAGTGGCCTTTTTTTTCCTGGTTGAATTGAATAAGTGGGGTAGTACATTTTTGAGTTTTACACCTTGCCACCATTTAGTTTCCCAGAATAAAGTGTTTCTTCCATTTTGAACCTGGAAGGCTGTTAGCCCACTTATGATATCAAAACACTTCTTAAGTTGCTGCCATAGGGGGGAAGCCCTCCTATTTGAAGTGTTTAAAATAGCTCCAAAGCCATTCCTGACACAGTATTTTGCAGTTACTACCTCTTTCCACTTAAGTATAGAGCTATCAGACAATAACTGCCAAAGCAGTTTACATTTTAGAGCCAAATTGAAATTGACGACATTAATGATGCC
>JAMKQA010247926.1:0-25558 GCA_024699735.1 Posidonia australis
ACTGGGTGGAAAATTCTGTAAGGAGTTCACCTTCATCTCCCTAGACCAGAGATGGGGAGGAGCACATACAGAGGTATCAGGAGCTAGGGGGCACAATCTACCAGTCGTGGGGGAAGGGTCCTTCATGGAAGATTCCTGCTTAAGGGGAGCCGGGGAATGGGTGAGAGGGGAGATGGATTGCTGTCTCCGGAGCTTGTCAAGCCTCCTGTTCTGTAAGTCCCAGGGGAGATCGTCTTCCAGTTGCACTAGAGGCCTAACAGGGATCGAAGGCTCCTCCATCCTACGTTCATAGCCCGCATGGTGCCTGGCCTTCAGAAGTAAGTCAGCTTCATCCAGGGAAAAGTTCACCTTTAAAGGAGATCGCTCCTTAGCCACCTTCACAGTAGGAACCGAGGCAGTGGCAGGAGCCTGAGCAGATTTGGAAGACGAAGGCTCCACCTGGGGATCCAGAGCAGGAGCAGCTACCATAGAGCCAGAGCCTGGAGGAAGGCAGAGAGCCTCCTTGGGTTTATCAGAGGGTCCAGCAAGTGCCCGCTTGTTCCTAATGACCGTGGACCACCCGCTAGTACGCCGACCAGAGGAAGAGCCATCAATGGCCACTGCCTTACCCTTGTTCTCCACAGGAGGGGGGAGAAGAGACTCCTCTCGTCCAAGCCCAGTGGAAAGCAACCTAGTGTTATCCTTGGATTTGGTACCTGGCAACCCTACACGCTGGGGCTTGGCAATCTTGACTCCCCCCAATTTGAATTTTCTGTTGGCGCGCTTCCTGACACTTTTGGATTTGCCAGCGGTAGCGGTGCTCTGTTCCTCCCCCGGGACGGAAGGAGAATGGGATTCGACATTCAGGGGTTGAGACGAGGCTTTAGCCAAGCTCTGGCGTCTGCAGGTCGAAGGAGAGTGCCCAATCATAGAGCAGAAATGGAAGAAAGGGGGCATAGACCTGCCGTAGTCAATCTCCTGTTTGATCAACTGTCCTCCATTGTCTATAGTGATGAATTTCTTCACAGGCTTAGCAAGGTCCATTTCAATGCAGACAGAGGCATAGCCTGGCCTGGTGAAGTTGGTCACATCCTTATGCATACAAAGAAACTTCCCAAGCGAACTGGCAATGGATTGGATCGCACCTAGGTCGTGCAAATGAGCTCGCAGACCTGGAAGACCAACCCAAACAGGAGTGCATGAAGACTCGAAGCCAATCGAAAAATTAGGGGACCATCTGAAAACACGCATGCGTTTCCCCCTGATGAACCAAGCTTCCTTAATGTAGGCTTTCACAAAATCCTCCCTGTTGGAGAAGCGGATCAGAAGGTGACGCTAATCGAGGGCCACCGGGAAAATACCATCCTGGAAGGACATGACTTTCTTCATCACTGTGAGAACGTCCATAAGAGAAGGACGGCCAGTAGAGAACTTCCCAATCAAGGTCCATGAGAAAGGGGTAGCCATCTGAGTCACCACCTCAATGGAGAACTGTATGACTTCTTCACCATCCACGAGTACCGGCTGTCTGACCGGGACCCCAGGAAAGGAGGGGGATCTGTGCGTATCACAAGTAGCAGCTGTGAAGGAAAGAGATCGGGGCTTCTCAGAAGCCGCCCTAGGGTTATTAAAGATCAAAGGAGAAGCCAGGGGATCGACAGGAGGACAGTCCTGCGAATGATCAGACGCGACAGGAAGAGACATCTTCCAACCCCAAGCCTGGAGCTAGATCAGGCTCCGAAGAGCTGACCCAGCCCCAAGATCGGAAAAAAAGAAAAAGGGGGGGACGTCTAGAAGAGGGGGCCGGAGATGGGGCAGCATGACAGGGAGAGAGCGGAGGGAGATGGGCCTAGCAGACAGGACGGCGGGGACGCCTCCAGTCCCCGGAACAGTCGCCCCCAAGACAGAACAGTCGCATGCAGAGATGGGTTTTTCCTTGTTTTTTTTTTTTTTGGTTGATTAGGGTTTTTAATTTTAATTAATTAGGGTTTTTAATTTTAATTAATTAGGGTTTTTAATGGATTGTGACTTTAATTATGGTTTATTGGTTTATTTAGGGTTTTTGAATTTTAAGTAGGGTTTATGGTTCTATTTAGGGTTTTTTGGTTGATTAGGGTTTTTTGTTTCATTAATTGGATTTTAAGTGTTTTAAATTTGATTTTGACTTGAATTAGAGTTTTTGTTTCATTAATTGGATTTTAAGTGGATTTTAAATGTGTTATGTTCGGTTTTTATTTTAATTAGATCAGAGTGGACTAGTGTGGGCCTGAATGGGCTTATGTGGGCTTAAGTTGGCTAGGGTTTTGGTGGTCTCAACCAGAGCATCATCTAGTGGAGCTTGCTGCCATGTGACTTCAAAATCGTGGTGTCTACAGATTTGAACTGGCACTTGCGGGCATTGAAGCGCTCCCGGCATTTCCATGGTTGCGGCGCCTTGGTGCAAGTAAGCCAACACTGTTATTTTATTGTTTTAGTATGCTTATTTAACTGCCCTACCTCTTTTCTGACAGACTTGGCTTGCTGCCCACATGGGGGTGGAAGTCCTACGCCCCCAATACTCTGTCTTCGACTCTGACAGTGGCACCAATCATTCACGCACCCTTCCTGGAGTCCACGAGCTATGCGAAAGACTACGGAATCTTACTGATGATACTGTAGTCAGGCGCATTCAGTTCACAACTGCGAAGCCCTTCACTATCTTCTTTAACAACAGCGATATGCGCTGGTTATTCTTCCAGGGCTTACGGGCAATGTGGAATACCATCCTGTCTGCGCCAATTTGGCATTTGCCAGGATTCAATTGAACAAAGCCCAATGCCTAACCACTTCAAAGGATACGCTCTCGGCTCCAATATGACAACTTCCGAGTTGGCTCGCCTGATGCATGATGGCATTCAATCTTCTAGTCTTGCCATTACTGAAGGTTTGGGTTGTACAGCAGAATACGTGGCCGAAATTCAAGAAACTTGGCCTATAAATGAGCTTCCTCCAGGTGGCACTTCATTTGTAGGCGCTGGTAGTTCAAAAAGAGCAAGAGTCAATTGATTGTAATTTGAGAGTCCCCTGCTATCAATTAAGCAAATTTTGTACAACTGATGAGTTATAATAAAGAGACAGTCTTGCTTTTACACTGTGTCACTCCTGAATCTGATTTGGTCTGTGTTTGCAATGAATCTATGCTCTATGTAACAAACAATTTGTGTTGGCTCGCATGCTCCTGACAGTGGCACTGTCCCAGTGATTTTCTTGACTTATAAAGGCAGCTGGCATGCCCTTAGTCAAAGACCTATTTCCAACCAAAGAGCAGTTAACATGCCCTGGTTGAAGCTCCCTTTTTCTTGCCAATATTCCAACTCAGAAGGCAGCTAACATGCCCCTGATTGAAACGTGGGCAAACGCCTAGCAAAGCGATGCAAAGTGAAAAAGAGGTGCGATTTAAGATGCTGAAATACAAGACTTATGAGATGGAAGTAAGATTTATGCATGGTTTATAGAAAATATTGGTGCCCTAAGCGCCAAGGCAGCCTTTATTGCCTACTACAAGGAATTAGAATGCCCTCTACTCACCTGGTACTACCTAGATCCCTGGGTTTATGGTGGCTCTCACTCAATCAATAGACTTTTGGGATAAAACCAGCTTCATGCCAAACTCGTAGGGCCTTACACCTACTTTTCAAAAATTCATTTTTCTTTTACTCCCTCAAAGGCATACTGACTTACATTATCCCTACTTGGAGGTAATGAACACCTAGGCTGGAGGTGGCTGCTCTCTTTTTAATTTTAACTTAAGGGGTGGCTAGTTCTTTTGTAAATGTGGACTTTGTAGGTGTATGCTTCGACTCCTCTCCAAGATGTGTTTTAAGGATAGAGTTGTCCCGCACACCTCTCTCATTGGAGCTGGCTTCTATCTTCTTATTTCTTTTGTGCTCCAATATCTATGTTATTTTTTATTTGCTCACACTCACTCTCGTCCTAACATTTTAACTCCCTCTTGAAGTATAGGCCCTTGGGAATTTGTACATTTCGTCCAATTTCCCACAAACACTGGCTCCCTTACCTCCTAGATCACACAGGTAGTAACACATGAGGAGAATCAAACTCTTCCTAAGCAGGCTAGCCTTCCGATTTTTCTCATCGAGGAATGTTTGTGCAAATGTTTTCTATTATGGTTACAGTGCAAAGGAGAAGAAAGTAAAAATGCGTATGCTATACCATGCGTGATGTGGATGCAATAACTTAAACTGCAAGTAAGAAACATAGAGATGCATGAACCATGACATTATGCTTTGTAAGGCCCGGGATTGGTTGAGGATCACTAGTAGTACTTTTTTAGGTAAAAAGCGTTGACGGGCGCTGATTGTTCCCCATGGTCCATATCATCAAGAATGATTGTGCCTCCGAAGAGAGCTCCTTTCACGACGAATGGTCCGCGCCAATTGGGCCTAAACTTCCCTCGAGCATCTGGAAGTTGAAAGGCACGCAAAACCAAGTCACCTGGCACAAAACTTCTAGGTCAAACTTTCTTCTAGTACGCTTGGGCTATTCGCTTTTGGTAACACTGGGCATGGTGCAGGGCTTGTAATCTATGCTCGTCAATCAGATCTAGTTGAACATAGCGGTCTTGGACCCATTCTGCCTCATCCAGTTCTGCTTCTTTCAAAATTCTTAGTAATGGGATTTCCACTTCGAAAGGGAGAACTGCCTCCATACCATAAACAAGTGAATACGGTGTTGCTCCTATTGATGTTCAGACCGAGGTCCTGTAAGCCCAAAGCGTGTAAGGGAGCTTCTCATGCCAATCCTTGTGAGCCTCAGCCATCTTCTTCAAAATCTTGATCAGATTTTTATTGGCTGACTCGACTGCACCATTCATTTGCGGTTGATATGGAGAGGATCTATGGTGTTTGATTTTGTAACCTTGAAGATAGTCCTCAACTCTTCTTGCTATGAAGTTAGCTCCGTTATCTAATATGATAGCATGTGTAACCCCATATCTGGCAATAATGTAATTCATAATGAATTTTTATGTAACTACCACTGTAACAGTTTTATATGATGCTGCCTCAACCCACTTTGTGAAATAATCGATGGCCACGAGAATATACCGATGCCCGTTAGATGCAGCTGGATGTATGGCCTCGATAACATCAATTCCCCAAGTAGAAAAAAGCCAAGGCGACGACATGCTATGTAGCTGTTGTGGGGGAGCATGTATGAAGTTGCCATGTACTTAGCAATTGTTGCATTTCCGCATAAATTGGCAACAGTCCATTTTCATAGTGGGCCAAAAATTGCCCTGCAACATGATTTTCTTGGCCAAGAGCACTCCATTCATGTGTGGACCACATGTGTCTAGATGAACCTTTAACATCAATATATTTGCCTCCTCCTTGTCTACGTATCTATGAAGCATTTGGTTGTAGGATCTTCTATATAGATGCCTTGCCTCGAGTACATATTTAGATGTCAATCGTATCAAGGTCTTCTTATCAGCTACGGGGATACCAGAAGGGAAGCAGCCGAACTCCAGGAAAACTTTGATATCATGATACCAGGGCAATTCGGATATCGGTTCAGCTTCTTGGATGTGCAAGCAATGTGCAGGCTGCTCCACGCAAGTTACTAAGATATCTGCTGCCTGGGCCTTTCATAGCGACAGTCATGATGTCAGGGTTGCTAATGCGTCTGCACATGCATTCTTGGCCAGCTTCATGAAAGAGAATTTGACCTCCTCGAATTTGTCAATTAGCTTTAGCAGATGCTCATGGTATAATACAAGCTTCTGGTCCTTAGTCTTCCAATCACCATTAATTTGTGAAATAACTAGCATTGCATCCCCATATACTCAAAGCTCTCGAACACCTTGTTCTAGTGCCACTTGTAATCCCAGGATGCATGCATTGTATTCAGCTTCATTGTTGGTGCATTCAAATGTCAGATTCCTCGCAAAGGGAATTAGCTGCCCTTGAGGCATTGCTAAAACTGCACCAATACCTCTTCCTCATTTATTGACTGTGCCATCAAAGTATAGAGACCATTGGTGCTCATCTTGAGGATTTTCTAACTCTACATCTCCCATTGCAAATAGGATCTCTTCATCTGGAAATTGTGTTTGCAGTGGCTGATATTCTAGCAAAGGTAGGTCGGCCAAATGATCCGCCATCGCCTATCCTTTCATGGACTTCTGTGTCACAAAGGTAATGTCATACTACGACAACATAACTTCCACTTAATACATCTACCCACCAAGGCTGGCTTCTGGAACTGCTACTTGATAGGATTGTGGCGACATAATAGCAAGACTAGGTATGCCATCATGTAATGCCTGAGGCGCTGAGTGGCCTATAGCAAGGATAAGCAAACTTTTTCTATGGTGTTGTATTTGGCCTTGCAGTCATTGAACTTCTTTCTGAGGTAGTAGATGGCCCTCTCCTTACGCCCTGATTCATCATGCAGACCTAAGACCGCACCCATGGAATACTATATGGTTGAAAGATATAATAACAGGGGCCGTCCTAGAGGTTTTGCCAGAATCTATTTGATCTTGTCAAAGGCCGCTTGACACTCATCATTCTAGTGTGTTTGGGTATTCTTCCTCAGGAGCTTGAAGATCAACTCACATATGGGTGTAAGTTGTGCTATGAACTAGTTAATATATTGTAATCACCCAACAATCTGCATATTTCTTTTTCAGTAGTAGGGAGAGGCATGTCAATAATGGCTCTGGCCTTGTAGGGATCCACTTCTATTCCTCTCTGGTTGATAATGTAAGCCAAGAGCTTTCCAAAAGACACCATGAATACACATTTGTTAGGGTTGAGGCGGAGCTTATACTTCCTCAGGTGGTCAAACAACTTCCTTAGGCAGGAGAGGTGATCCTCGGGCCTTTTGGACTTGGCGATCTTGTCATCCACGTACACTTCAACTTCTTGGTGCATGAGATCGTGAAATAACATTGTCATGGCCTTCTGATATGTTGCGCCTGCATTCTTCAACCCAAATGGCATTACTCTGTAGCAGAAGACTCCCCAAGAGATAATGAAAGATGTCTTCTCCATGTCTTCTTCTGCCATTCTGATCTGGTTGTACCCTGAAAATCCGTCCATAAATGATAACAACTTATGCCCTGTTGTGTTGTCAACCAGAATATCAATGTGGGGAAGCGAGAGATCATCCTTAGGGCTCAACTTGTTGAGGTCTCGATAGTCAATGCACAAGCGAACCTGCCCGTCTTTCTTTGGCACTGGCACCACATTTACGAGCCACTCAGGATAAAGAATGACCTTGAGGAAATTGACTTTATATTATTTCATGATTTCCTCCTTACGTTTCGACAGCCACTAAGGTCGCCATCTGCAAAACTTCTGCTCGACTGGCTTTGAATTTGGTTTTAGTGGTAATGTATGTACTACCACCTCAATGTCCAAGCCAACCATGTCATCGTAGCTCCATGCAAAGACATCCACTATTCTTTTAAGGAAGCTATAAATTTTGCCTTTGCTTGTGGTGATAATTTGACACTGATGCATGTTTCTTTAACATCTTCTGTCGTACCGATGTTGACAAGCTCTATCTCTTCCTCCACACGAAGGCGCATTATCATCCTTTTCTGCATCTTCACCATATGCATCGGTGACCTCATCTTCCTCTCCAGAAGCAATGAGCTCCGACAGAATTTCTTGCTTGAAGGTCGGATCTGTAATTTCAACCGAGGAGATTTCTTCTAATTCCGTGCCCTTGATGGCACTTTATGACAGTCACAGTGACTTTTGTATTCTTGTAATGGCACTGTGCAACCTCTTTTGCAACTCGTCTGTCTAGACCAACAAAGGACCTGGGGCTCCCTGCTACTGAGGTTGATGCATCTCTATTTATATTTTTTTGATTTTTTGGGATTTTCAGATATATTTTTTTTGGGTTTTTTGAGTTTTTTGTTTTTTTTATATTTTCCATAATATTTACAAAAGCTGTTGCATGTTGGCGATTGTCTTGCTGCTGACTGATAAGATTGCTACCACCTGTACTGCCTCCTGAGCCTAGCTTAGGTTCTTTTTGTTTTGCTCCTCACCCCTAAGGTGAGGCTTAAGTTGCCAGTACCAGCTAAACCCGCCTCCCGGCTGATAGGAGATTAACTTCATTGGTCTAGCAAACTCTTTTCCAAACTCTTGAAGGACCATAATTGAAACTTGGTCTTGTGGTGGTACTGGTGATTCTGGCTGGGATTCTGAAACAACTTCCTTTCCTTTCCTGACTCTGTCGTGCTCTGCTAGATCCTCTGCGAGCTCTTCCAACTGTTCTTGGAACAAAATATCCAAATCTCCAACTGTGTCATCTGTCAGGCAACTCCTGGAGTCTGCCTTCTGAACTGGGTCTTCCATTGCTGCTGCCTAACTCACTACCAACTGTCCCGACTCTAATAAAGTTGAACAATTCTGCAACTGCTCACAGATCTATTCGATGTCCTGCTCTACCTTTGACTGATCATTCTCTAGATATGACTCTTCCAGACAAATCCAAACTACTGGTGACTGTGACATTGAGATTGTAAACGGACTCTAGTTTGGATCCAAGATGCCTACACTAGTGAAGTTAGTCAAATCACGTGGAATGATCATCCTTGGGGACTTACCGGAGCATGGGAATCTCCTCTACTGGTACTGATGCTCGTATTCCAATCCTTCGCGCTCCTTCCACTCTTTCGCCTCGATCAGCTCGGCGATTCCTAGGTTGTATCGCCCAAGGGAGGTTCCTTTCACGTATCTCCACTTGTGACATAAGTTATCAACCATCAAACAAGGATCACTATGAACGGCCAAATGGCCGACGCGCTCAAGGGCAGGAATGAAATTAACCGGCTCGAATCTGTTAACACGGTACAGAATATCAGAGGGTTTGGGCACAAAGTGGACAGTTTGCAGAGCTACTGTAGAGACTGCCTCAACCTTCTCCAAATCCTCTGCCATGACAACAACAACGTTGTCGTACCAGCAGAACTTGATCATACGATGGAGAGTTGAGGGAATGACCTAATGCTTGTGAAGCCAATGGCGTCTAAGCAAGAGATTAAAAGAGGGTTCGATGTCAACGACGTAGAATTCTACGTCGAAGCGGGCTGACCAATTATCAAAGGAATGACCAGGATCCCAAGTGCATCGTAGTGCATATTATCGAATGCCGTTATCCTTTCACGGCTGGTATTATGTCTTCGAACTTGAATCCGATTGCACTTGTCGTACGCAAGGGGCATACATTTAAACTTGCTCTGTTGTCTACCAACGTGAGAGGGATGCAAAAACTCCAGTATTGCATAATGATGGACAATGGGGAATTATGATTGGTTCCCGATGGTGGCAATTCCGGGCTCAAAAAGGAGATCACTTGTGGCGTCGCTATCATACCTACCATACTTTCATGGGTAGCTGGCTCAATGGTAGGGGACACATGGGCAGCTTGGAAGACTCTAAGGAAGGCCTCCCTGTGCTCGGCTAAGGTGTGGATCAGGTCCCAAATCAAAATGTCAACTTTAACTTTCTTAAGCTAAGTGGTTATGTCTGTTGAAGGTTGGTTGCTTCTGGTGGGAACAAGGGGAGCCACTCTGGGTGCGGGTGGTCATGGGGACCAAACTTGTAACTGGATAGGAGCTGGTGCTATGGGTGTTGGAGGTCTAGATGGTTGAGCTTCGACTAGATGAGATTTGGTGTTGGAGGACTAGGTCTGGGTGTTGGGGGTCTGTACACCCTACCTCATCGTGTTACCTCTGCACACATTTCTGTGGCATAATTATATGGAACATGATGCGTTTCATGAGTAAGGGTGACAATAATTGGGGGACGGGCTGCTAGCTGTACTGGTATGGCTGGAGGATACAGAAGTTGGTAGTTTCAGGGTGCTAGTGACTAGATTGGTTCAGATTGTGGCCAAGCTTGTAGACAAACTAGTGCAGGTGGTTGTGGATGTACGATAGGTGGTGCCACAGTGTACTCCGACTCGGCAATAGGACGAATCATATTAACTGTCTCCTCAAAATCACTGAGGAAAGACCGATACAACCGGTGGGGAAAAGGGGAGGATACATCATGAATTAGATCGATGGGACGAATAGAAGATGAGATAGAATCAAAAGGAAAGATGGAATTGACTCCCGAGGGACCTGATGCTCCCAGGGCTGAATGTTGTGGTAAAGGTTGGCTAACTATATTGGGTTGTGCTGGGGGTGCTTGTGTCGCTGCTGATGTGGGCGCTAGGCCTGCCGCCTACGTGCTAATCACGATGACCTTCTGGTCAATCAAGTCCTGGATTGTGTCCCTCAGTGTGAAGCAATTATCCGTCGAGTAGCCTACGATCCGATGGAAATTGCAGAACGCATTCGTATTATACCATGCAGGAAGTGGACTTGGTGGTGGGCGAATCTCCGGCAGCCTCAAAAGGAATGCGACTTTGGGGAAAACCATACTCAATGTCTCCACCAATGGGGTATAGTGGCGCCTATCACGGCGTTGTCGCTTCAGCTATGGATGTGCCAATGGTAGGTGCATCCTAATCGATGGGGTAGGGTATACTAGAGTGGCAGTGGAGGTGATGCGCGATGCATGAGGAGCTCTAGGTGTGGGTGTAGGTGCATAAACTACTAGACGCTGTGGAGGCGGATGGACATTTGCCAGCGCAGCAGGGGATCTGATGTAAGAGACTGTATTCTCAGAGAGATCCCGCCTCTTGTGTGGATTAGCGTTATGGTTGCTATTGTTGTTGCTGCTGCTGGCGCCACTATGTGAGGAAGTGGCCTGTTTGGCAAATGCAAAGAGTGCGGGAAAGCTACCGTCGCGCAGTGAACTCTCAACACGGGCACCCGCCCGAAGCAAAGCTAAAAATGTGGTAATTGGTTGTATGCTGAGCAGAGCCACGAGTGCTGGCTGTGCTCCCCGAATCACTATCTCAATAGACTCCACATCAAAGGGTCTATCTTTGACCTGTGAAGCCAAGGATCGCCATCGTCCGACATACTCCCCAAATGTTTCTTGGGGCCTTTGCTTTACTGTGACCAAGTCCTCCCGCTTCGGGACTAGGTCGAGATTAAAGGAATACTGTTCGAGGAACGCCTGTGTGAGGTCGTCCCAAGTCTTGATGGTGGCCATGTCAAGGGAAGTGAACCATTTCAACGCGAGCCCTGTAAGACTCTTCTAGAACAAGCGGATGAGCAGCCTCTCATCAGATTGGAGTTTGGCGAGGTCTCCGCAATAGGCTTTAAGGTGTGAGATTGGGCAGCCTCTACCATTGTTTTTTTCAAATTTCGGGATATGAAAGTTTGAAGGGAGAGTCACCTCTGGCAAATAACAGAGGTCCTGGAATTGGTAGGACCGACGGTCCCTGCCTTGCACTTGTCGAAGTGTTCGCTCCAAATCGTTCACCCTCGCAAGGAGAGAGTCTGGAGCTCCTGCGGTCGTGGATTGTGCAGCTGATGCGGGTGTCACGTACACCGTATGGGTCGCCCCTAAAGGCTTTTCCAGATCCACCATTCTGCCGTCTGGTGCTACGGCAGGATGGCCAGCGTACCCGTGCGCGGGTGCTGTGGCCTGAGGTACAAAAGATGAAGCTTGTGTTTAGTATAAGGGTGAAGATAAGGTAAGGGGTGGTGCTACAGGAGGTGCAGAATGCGGGAACAGGAGCTGCTAGACCGGAATGGCCCTGGGAACTATGCTCATGGCAGGCTGTGCTCCCGCCAGCCTAGAAGGCTGGCCACCAGATAGTGGAGATGCATGCAGTGGTGGGTGTTGTGGCAGTGCTGCAGTAGACAATGTCGACGCCCCTATTGTCAGGGAGACAAGGGACGGCAACGGCTGTGGGGGTAGTGTGGTGGGTGAAACCTGTGGTCCTAGGGTTGGTTGCGAAGGCAACTCGGGAGTCAGGAAGGACAAACTTGAAAAGGCTTGGAGCGCTAGTGTCAATCCCTGCAACTGCTGGGCGAGGGTTGACATTTGTTGCAGCTGCGCGATCACGGGATCGTCACTTGTGGCTCCAAAAGATGAAGTCAAAAAAGGGGTAGACAAGTCAAGAAGCTGAAAACCCAGCTGTCCAAACTAGAGGGAAGCTACTACAGAAACAGTCGTAGTCGGTTGGGTGCCAGAAAACACAAAGTTCTAAGAAGGAGCAGTGAAAGGAGTTTGGGGGAAGCTCATGGGAACAGACTCAACAGTTGGGGCCCTAGAAGGAGCAGATGACCAAGATGACGGCCCTAAAGGCAGAGTAGCCACAGGAACACGATACTAGGATGGGGGAGGTCCTCCAAATGCTAAGGCAAAGGTGGAGGCAGTAGTGATGATAGGGACTAATACAAAGGAAGGATGGCCAGAAACAGGGACCTCCACCGAAACAACAGAGGAATGAGGCTCGCTGGTTTGCTGGGCCATGACAGATCGCGAGCGGGTACAAATCGAACAGCAGCTGGGAACAAAAGGGTGAATCTTAGGACGAGCTATCGTCAAAAGTGACGAATAACTCGAGAGATGTGATCGAAAATCGGATCGCATCGAGTGTCAGCGAAAGGAAACCTCGAGCTCTGGCTAAGGAACTCGCACACTGATCGGAACTATGGTGTACAAAAATAGGAATCAGGTTAGAAAAGATGCAGTGCTTATGGTGATATGAATGTAGATGCATGAATGCCTCTAGTATGCACTCTCTCACAATCTAGGGGTGTCCTAACAAGCCGTCTACTCCAGGTTCACATAAGGGTAAATGGGTCTCCGACTCAAGGTTAGAAAGTAAAGGTTCCCATTCTAAATCCTTGCCAAAGCTTAGGCAGTGAACGGGTGGTGCGTTTGGGGCCTCGTCCTCCGTTAAAGCAGTAGGTTGTACCCTCTACTAACACCGACACGACCCCGGACAAGGGGGGACATACCGATATCTCATCCCACACTAAAGCTATAGAATGAGAAATCGAGGAATGTCCTTTGCAAACTATATAGTGGACTCAAGAGAGGATAAGAAGCATGTCCTATATGATGAATGCAAAATATGCTTTAAGTCTTTTACTAGCAAATTTGTTAATCCCTAGGGGAAAGTTTGCAATTTGTCACTAGTTTGTCCTATTTATTTATTTTTTATTTTTATGTTTTTATTAACCAAAAGGGGAGGAAAACATGTCTCTAATCTCTTAATCATGGCATATGCAAAAAGGGAAGAAAACATGCAAAGCAATCATCAATCAACTGTAACGCCTCGATCCCGAGCACGCTACCAAAACACAGTATCAAGCATAATTACACTAATTACAGAAACATTAAATAACTGTAACTAAGGCTCACCTTCAAGATCACATTGCGCTGCTAGAACCTCCAACTCCTGCACTAGAACTCGGCTGCACGCGGTCTACACCTGAAAACCAAGTAAGCACGCGTGAGTGACATCTAAGCACCCAGTACACACCCCAAACATACAAACCACAAAATCTCGGTAAAACCGTAAAAACTCATTTCTTTTAATTTTTTTCAAAACTTGGTTTTCTTTTTGAAAATCCTCTTTTCTTTTACTGGAAAATCATTTTGGGAATTCAATCCCAAATCCATGCTTTTTCAAAAGCCATGTTTCATTTCTTTTCTCAAAACATTTGGAAACTCATTCCAAAACCACATTCTCTTTCAAAACACACATTTACATTTTCTTTCAAAACCTTTGGAATTCAATTTCCAAAACATATATTTTCAATACTTGGGATTTCTTCCCAAAATCACACTTTTCAAATTCACTTTTCTGACCAGATCCAGCCTAAAACACAATGCCTCACGACTCAAAACCAAATCATAAATACAGGCTGGCATCTGGTAAAAACATCATCACTATTTCACTTTAGGATTTTAGGATTATTTCATCAGTCCAATCCTGACCAAATCACATTTCTTTTCTTTATTCATTTCCACTTTCTTTACTGTTGTTACCTTGATCAGGGGTAACCAGGTGCACAAGCAGTAGGTGAGGACATCCTTCCCCTACCTTCCTCACTGCCGCGGTGAAATTCCCCGTGCGGGATGTCACCGCCCTGGCCAACCGGCCTCAATTTCATTTTCATATGTGCACGAGGATACGTCTCTGTCTGACGCCCCATCGGTGACCTAAACAACTAGGTCCAATGACCGAGGCTCAGCCTACACCATCAGTGACCCGAACAACTAGGCTCAAAAACCTAGGCTCAACCTACACCGTCACAAGCTTGGTGACCCGAACAACTAGGTACAACGACCCAGGCTCAGCCTACACCGTCTCAAGCTCGGCAACCACATTATTAGTGTTCCATTTCAAACTCTTTATTTCCAAACCATTTTCCATTTCATTCTTTTCGTTGCAGGACTCTATCTGCTTGCAACACTTGACCCTCCACTAGGGGTCCCAACTCAAGCCATGAAAACCATGCTTAAAATCACAAATTGGGTCTCATGCCCAAAACCACATAAAATCATCCTTTTCATTCATTTATGGGATTAAAACCCAAAATCACACCCAAATCTATTTATTTGGGTTCCACATTCCTCCATGTCATTACACGGGGGAAACATCATTAACACATACTCAACATACCATTAAAACCATTTATCCTTCATTTAAATCCACATTTAAGCATACCAGGTTCAGGGCAAAAACGGCAGACCGAATCTCCAGTTCGGCATATCGAAATTCCCTGTTTCGGTATACTGAACATTTCTGGTATACTGAAACCCCCTATTTCGATTGACCGGAGGATTTCAGTCTATCAAAACCTAGGATCTAGCCTAATCTGCTAGGATTTCGGCATACCGAATTCCTCACAGACAGGGCACACCCCTGTTTCGGGCGACAGAATTCACCCCAAGTGGGAGTCCCAATCGGTCCCCCCAAACATCCATCAAAAATTTCCATAAAATCATAGGGTGTAAACCCTTGAGTCTACTTCAAAACCCCTCAAACCATTCATGATTCCATCTACCACACAATTCATACGAAAATCATAAGGGGAAAGGGCTCAAGAACGGCTACTGTAGCCTTCAACCCAAAAATTTCATTTCCCCCTCAACAACCAATCCTAACCGCATGATATCTATATTCTCATGCTATATATCACATTCCCATTCATTTCATGATTTCTCCACAATTTTACATGCATTTATCTCAATTTTCATGCAATTAACCCATTGTAAATGAAACGATGAACGGAGGAAGGGAAAGGGGTCGTGTACCTAGCTCAACCCTCCAGCGACCCTCCAGCACTCCGGCAAACCTCCTCGCGCCCCGGTGAAGCCTTTTTTGCCAGTGGAACACACGAGCGGCTCACACCACCTCCTCGGTTGCACGTCGCCGTTCTTCCTCTCCCTCTTCCTCCTTGCGTCGCAGCTCCCCTCTTCCTCGCGCCTCTGCCTCTCTTATCCCTTCCTCCTCCCGCACCACGCCAGCCGCCCATCACGTCGAAGATGATAGCGAGGCACGGGTCGCTGGATGGTGGTGGCACGGGCTGAGTAGGGTGAAGGGGAAGAAGACGGGTGTGTGATGAGCTCGTGAGTGCGAGAAGGAGAAAAGAAAGAAAGAAAAGAGAAAAAATCGGGCACGTAAATCGAGGCGACTATGCATCCTCAAATCGGACTCCACATTGGTCCCAAATCACAAACTAGTGCACAGAAAGCCAACCACCAGCTCACACATCCAAAAACAACAGATTATCCATTAATAAACCATTTAAGCAAGATTACAATTGATTACATGGTTTACTAATAGAAATGGATAATCAGGCCCAGATGTCACATCAACAAACAAAAAGCATGTACATGTTATGTGCAAAAATGGTGGCATAGCAAATGTGTAAAAAGAAACACCCATCATATAAAAGGCATGCGTAAAAAATGTAAGGAAGACACAACTTATGTTACAAAGGGACAGTCAAAGCAAAGCATGGAGAACAAGTAAACAAGCGGAAAAGTCAGAGTAAACGGAAAAACCAAAACAAAAGTCAAGATCTGGTTCTCCCTAGCGGAGTCGCTAGTTCTTGTAACCATGCCAGCGACAACCTCGAGGGTGGCGTGAAAGGCTAAATGCGTGAGAGCCAGCGAAGTCACAGCAAAAAGTGATAAAGTAATGATAAAAAAGCAGGAGTCGCCACCTAGTCTACTTAAAAATGAGAGACGAGGAAAACCATTTTAAAATACTAAACTTATGCAACAAACCAATGGAAAAGGTCGTCATGAACCGAAAGTTGGGCAAGGATCCCTGTTACGCACGGGGAAAGTATTAGGCACCCCAATGCACCCGAGAAATCAGTCTTTCATGGGTTTTTCGTTTACTCATGTGGAAATGTTGGCTTTTCAGCCTGTTTTCGTACGCCTGTGGGCGACATGCAATACCATGCCACATGCAAGCTGTGCTTAGATAGTGTTGTATCTAAAACTAAATATAAGTGAAGTGGGGAATGGGTTGTGTCCTATTTGTTCAGCTAGGCTACCCGGAGTCTGAACTGCGGAATGGTGCAAAAGGATTTCATCGACAAGAGCCAAAAAGGCCACCGATTCACAAGACCCAAGTAGCAAGCACCACTACTTTACTTGGTGCAAAACTAATGCAATCAGAGTCATTAGATGGTAAAACTATGCAAGAATAATTATGGTATACCTAGGAACAAATACCAGAAAAAACAGAACCCATGACAATAAGGAAAATATGCGAACCATGAAGCAAAACCTACTGTTTGCATCTTGTGATCAGACTGGTGTGACAGTTATGTGCTCCTAGATGGTGCGCCAGTGATGTGTGCTAGTTTAGTGTACTCCACATACTTTGTTTCAGACTGCAAACTGAATTGAGAGCCTGGGGAGAATGCATGTGATTTACTGTGCTAATGACCATTCAGAGGACTAACCTAGATGTCAAAGAACACTATCACACTAATCAACCAAATCTAAAATATTCCTCTCACTCTCTCCCTATCCATGCATGTTTTATGGGTTCTCTTGGGTTGTTACAGCCAGTGGTGGCTCTAGAGGTGCGTGGGGGACATCCTAAATGATTGAGAAAGTGTGGGCGATCAACATGGTATGCAAGGAGACGAGTCACAACTCGTATTCAGTGGTCAGTGGCCTCATAAGAACTGTGATCCACCACAAAACAATGCAAACAAACAAAAAAGTAAACAAACAGTGCAAGCAGCCTTACAAACAGTATACCATGATCCATCACCAAGATAAACAAATAGTGTACCGAGTAAACATCCCACGGAAAAATAAACCACAGTCAAGTTCGTAGCATAAACCTTATTCGAAATAGCCTAGAACAGAAATAGAGAACAGAGACATACCTTTTTTCTCCTTGGGTGGCTCAAGGTATCTCCCTCTGGGTGCTATGGACACGGCTGAGGGTGGTCAGGGATGCAGTGGATGCTTGGAGATGCTCTGGAGGTGGGTGCACTGGTTGCTCAAAGAGATGACGAGTTGCCAAGCAAGTCTGTAGTGAGGTGCATAGGTTGCTTTTAAAGGAGGTGAAGCTGTAGAGTCTTGGGATGCCAAAGCCTTGGAAACCAACAAACTGACGTAAGCTCATAGGAGAATAATAAAAATAGATAAGGGCAAAAGAGTCCACTCATATACATGGAGGTTACAAGTGGAGAAAATAAATAGCCAACAGCCAGCGCCCTAGAACAGAGCTATGCGCCAGCTTGGTGCGACATATAGGTGCGCCAAGATGGTGCTACACATTGGTGCGCCATGATGGTGCTCCACATTGTGCTCCATTAATGTGCTCCACATTGGTGCTCCAGAATAGTGCTCTCTACTTGGCTACCTGGCTTATCGACTGGACTATGGGCTTACGGTCGTGGTTTGTGTGATGATCTCAGGCAATCGAGATGTCAGATACAATTTGGATGTAGTTAGGTTGCCGTGTCCGAAGCAACACCCTTCTGGAGAGTCTATCCACGAGCCACTTCAAAATCGGGGTGTCTACATTAACATACACCTCAAACATGCAAGTCCAATGCACCAGATGAACTACTACTCTTTTGTTAGCAATCCATCCCGAAAACCCATCCAAGCAACAAAATGCAGAAAACCAAACCTCCTAGAAGCATGCATGTAAAACTCCAAGATATGCATCTTAAGTAACTCTACTAAATCTACCAAAACTAGGTCTGGTGTCCTTCTCAAATATCAAAGCCACAATAACCAAAGCATAGAAAAATATGATGCATCTTATCATAAAAGCATGCATTCAAAACTCTATAAATCTATTGAAAACTACACTCAGCACAGAGATCTCAATTCACTTTGAGCAACACAAACCACAGGTTTGTACCCACATACTCAATGTGTGCATCAGACAACCAATAGTACCTGAATGCTCTATTGCGTACAAAACACACACACACATGTCGTATCACTTAGGCCCAAATGACTAACACCAACCACAAGTAGCTGTCGAAGTGCACTACACTACCATGAATGAACCACTTTGCGAAGGAGCCTATTCTTCCTAGGTTCCTCCTATCTGAAGAATCCTCACAATTCTCCACTTTAGAACATCATCAAATGCGAAGCACGTGCATATCATGCTCTAGCTAACTCTCACAAGGTACGTACTATTGGTGTCCTCTGTACTCGGGCCACCTAGGGAAGTCTAAACCCCTGACCCTGTAAATATATGAATCTCTATGCCCAAGCCACCTATGGACTCTCACCCTTGACCCTACCGATACTTAAAGCAGAACCTCAACCTAGGCCTCGCACCTGATCCTCTAAAGGTATCAATCATCCTTGGTCCATCAGCATGATCCTCTGACACTCTTAGCTCCCAGACCTCAATCTTAGTCTTATTGGTCTATAGATCTCAACATCCTCAATCTCTTGGTCTCTACAAACAAAAATCAGTGGTAAAATCTTTCAAAAACATCATCACCATTTTTCCCAAATCATTTTGAAAACTTTTTTAAATTTATACCAAACACCAAATTAATCACAGACTATAACAAACCATAGTCTCACTATTCAAGCCAAACTATGTGACTAAACTGCAACCCAAATCCATGCCTATGACCCACGCCTCCAACACACACCTATCACCCGTGCCTCAGAAGTAAAAACAAGGCATTCAAAAATACTACAACATGCATCAACCCACAAAATTCGACATACAACCTAGAAAATTCCATATAATATACTAAAATCAAGATTTCAAAATTATCTATTATTTTCAAATGAAATTTCAAAAATTTGATATCTAAAACTCAACATATCACTAATAAAAGCCAACACACTCTCATAGTGAACAGTACTACTACCAGTTAACTTATTGTAGATTTATCAATTAAAGCATGCAAAATCATCAATAATTGTTGTAAATTATATACAAAGCTAGGATCAACATGTATCTATATCATGCATAACAAAACATACTTGAATTGTAATCAAAGGACACTCTATGAAGTGTCTACCTCGAGTGCAAGCTAGCAACCCACTAAACACAGTGAACCCAACTCCAATTGTCAACAATCCTCTATGCCAAAGCTCCAAATTCAGCCACTCCCACCTTTAATTGAGCATGGCTAAACAACCTGAAGCCCACATAGCAAACAAAATACAAAGACTCACACAATCAATACACATGTAGAGGGTAAAGAGGTGAACCCATCAATAATTCGAGCTCAACTCATCTCCACATGTACCCAAACAGTAGAGAGGAGATTGTCAGTGTTAACACTCCAGCTAAAACTTCCTCAAGTGCCGAACAAAGCAATCTCCCTCTCCACAAAAGCTCTCACTTCCAGCTTCTCCTTCCTTAACTCACAAATCTCTCTCACTCAAAACTCAGGAACTTTCTCTCCTCTCCTCTCTTCTTCTCAATCTCAGGAACTTGAGAGCTCTCTCTCAACTCCCGTTGTAATGAATGAGTAGTTCAAGTGATGCCACTTCCTCTTATACCCATGAAATCAAAACATGAGGTGTTAGTACAACACACAAACACCACACATTCCAGGCATGCATAGCACAACTTATGCGTCAATGGCTTATTCACTTGGTAGAAGAACACACCACAAGCACAAATAATTCTCAGAGCAAGGCAAGTGCATGTACAATTTTATGCACCCAATCCAAAACACTTGAAATATTCCAAGTGCATGCACTCCACTTGTGTAAGGGACCAATTAACAATATAAAATACCTTCAAAGTAACTCTCTAATAATCATTAAAATTTAATGGAACCAAGAACATCAACCACAAATCATAATAAAGATTTTTATTTAAATCATTCTCTAATAAATTATATCCACCAACACAAAACTAAGTGGGAATCTAATCTCCAAATCACAGCTCACCACTTACTACACTCTAGAAATCTAAAACATGTAGACCAACTGTGCTAGGAAAACATGTTGGTAAACTGTGCCAATAATATGCGTCAATCAATCATACCAATCAAATGCACGAATTGAATGCGTAAACAAAATCACAGACATTACAGTTAGTGGCAACAAATACGTAACCATGATCTAAACATTCTACCTACACATAACCTGCCTTTATAGAATCTTTCTTGAGCTTGCTCAACTGACTTTTAAAGCCACCCTTTTCCTTATTCTGAAGCTTTCGACAATCATCTGTTTTGTCTCTTTTCTTCTTACAGTAGTTACAGAATTTGCATTTTTCCATTGGATTTGTTTGTTGAATTCCATTCCATATTTCTTCCCTTAACCTTCAAAGCTTCAACTTTCTCATCATTGACATTAGAATTAGTCAACTCCCTACCTATCAAATTTTTCAAGAATAGAAATAACTTAACATCTTTCATTAATATTTCTTCTCTACCATATATGAGAGTTTTCCTGAAATGTTTGTAAGAGAACGGTAACGAAGAATAGTAATAAACGAGCCTGATTTTCATTCTTAATTTTCACATCCATATTTTTTAGGTCCATGATGATCAAACTATAATCATCGAAGTGTAATTTAATAGATGTATCTTCAGTTATACAAAGCATGAACAACCACTACTTCAAGTGTAATCGATTTGCAAGGATCTTGGTGATGTAAAGAGATTCTAGCTTAAGCCAAAGACCTGTTGCGGTCTTCTCATGCATGACCTCTCAGAGAACTTTGTTCAATAGGTAAAGTAGTATACTCGTCAAGGCCTTCTCGTCTATCACCTCCCTCTCATTTTCACTTATCAATTCTAGTGTCTTATCCTTTTCCTTCAATGCCTTTGAAATTCCTTGTTAAATCAGAACTATGCATGTTTTTATTTGCCACATATTGATTTTGACATTCCAATTATACTTCTCAATCTTGAACTTTGCTACCATTTTCGTGGTTGAATAAGAATCCACAACAAAAATTCTGATACCAGTTAGGAAACGATCTTTTTTTGCACCATGAACAAAAATCAAATGACAAAAGAGAAATAGAGAAAATACATATAAAAAAGAATACAAGTAAACACAAAGATTTATGAGGTTCAACCCTTAAAGTAGAAAGAGAGATTTCACTATGAATCCAAGATGAGTACAAAGTACAAAAAATCAATGAAGAAGAAGATCAAAAAGCCTTACCCTAGAGAGAGTCGTCAACACCAAAAACTCTTAAGATATGTTTAGGGTTGGAAGATCTTCAATGTCCTATAACCCCAACACAATGGTTTATTTATATGGGGAGTAAAATAGATTTGTTTATAACAAAATTTTCTCAAAGTGGATGCACATAAATTCCCTACTTCGGTTATGCACATTAGCAGAAGTCTAGAGCAGATAACCACAAAACTCCTATGTTGATCCTATGCACTAATCGACGTCTGCTTTGGACGTTTGCAAAACTCCTATGTTGATCTAATGATATACTAGATGTTCGTGAGGTCATTTGTTAGGCTATTTCAAGGAATATTCAACAAGAATTTATAAAAGAGTTCAGCAAATTCAACAATATTCCACTTATCACCACCTTCTTCCACATGTATATGATGTGCATGCCAAGTGCTTGCCTACAAGGAAAGGAAAAGGGACAACATATCATAATCTCATGAAGGATTCTCGTGCTTGTTGCTTCTGAGGGACGTATGTCAAAAGGTATTAAGAACACCAAGAATATTTTGTGGAATGCCAACTCTCCCAATAATAAAGGATTCCATCTCATTAAGTGACACAATATCTGTAGAAGTAAATCTGAAAATGGTTGGGGTATCAAAAACTTGAGCAGCTTTGGTGCAGCACTTAAAGCTAAACTTTGTTGGCAATTCTTTTCTACCAACCACATTTCTGTTTGGAAAGATCTTCTTCAGGCCAGATATTTATTTAATGGTCCTGGGGCCATCTTAAACAAGAGGTCTTCCTTCTGCTCACCCTTATGGAGACAGATTAAAAACAGTTTCAATTTCTTTTCTTGCTTCACTAAGGCAGATGTGGGTAATGGTGCCAATTGTCTCTTTTGGAGACAAGCATGGCACAGTAAACCTCTATCTTTTGTATTCCCTGATTTATATTCTATTGCTAGATTTAAAAAATCCTCAGTCAGGCATACTGTATCTCTGTTTCACAATGACTTTCAGAAATTATTTCTACCATATCATGGTGGGGATTACAGTGTGATACAATCTCAGTTGGATGAGCTAGTTAATATTTTGCACTCCACTTTTCTTAATAATTCAGTGGATGTATATCAATGGTTGCCTTCTACTTCTTTTTCTGTGAAAGTTGCATATGCTTTGCTCAATGATGGTGGATTACGTAATGTTTTTTTTCATAGTACTTAGCATTGTCACTCCCTCTTAAAGGTGAAGCTTTTGCCTTGGCTAGTGATACAGAACAAGAACTTAACTAAAGCAAATTTATTGAAAAGGAATTGACAGGGTTCCCCTCTATGCACATTTTGCTCACTAAGTATTGAAAACAATACTCATCTTTTCCTTAACTGTGTCTTTGCAAGGAAAATTTGGAGCTTTTTATTGAATTCTCAACTATTCCCTGGATTCTATTCAGTTCCAAATTTATTTCTTGCATCACCTGATCTTAAGTGTCACTTGCCTTTCAATGGGTGGGTCATGTTACTTTAGATCATCCTCTGGCTGATCTGGAGGGAGAGAAATAACAGAATATTTCGTGGGGATTTCAAATCTGCTGAGGAAGTCTTCTCTGATATCTTATTCTTGATGTCATTTTGGGTTAATACTTTGGTTTCAGGTTTTGCGAAAGAGGATATGCAACATTTCGTTGCTGCTTTGGCCCCTCAGCCTGCGGCACCACCCTCCCTTGCCTCTCCAACTGCACCACCTGTAGAGGCTGCCCAGGAGACTCCAATGGATTGAGCAGTTGTGCTGCTCTTGTGGCTTCTTTTTGGCCTTTATATTTTTGTAACCCATTTTTGAAGCATCAAGGGCTACTGAACATTTCCACTGTATTTTTTTGGGTGGCCTATGTGCCTTGATGCTGTAATATTTTTTGATGGCCTTGGTGGCCTATGGACCTCTATATTTCTTACTGACATTAACACCGACGAAATATTCCTATCTCAACTATTAACAAAAAAAAACACCAAGAATATTTTAAATATATACATGGTATCAGCATTACTTGTGATGATCATGTTCTTAATGTATATGGTCACTCCCACATTACTCATCGTGGAGTGATGAGTTGGGACCATGTAGTCATGAGTCAGTGCCTCATGAATTAATGATTTTTTCAATGGTATAGAAATGTAAGTGTTTTGGTTTATGTAGGTCATAGGCTAAATCACAGGTTGGGCCGAGTAGGGTTGAGCTCGGGTCATGACAAGTTGTATTAGAGCAACCAGAGTCAATCGAAAGTGTAGAAAAATGAGAGTACCTACGTTAAACCTTTTTTTTTTTTTTGCACTAGTACAGAAATAAAAGACTCTGGTTTAAGTAGATTATAACCATGTAAATCTCTGTTTCATCCTAGTGCATGCTATATTTTTAATTTGCCATGTTCTTGAAAGATTGAAAGTTTCAGTAGTACGTTGCTCCATGCTTCCATCCCATCAAAATTCAAAAGGAACCCACAAGCAAAGGAGCAGAAATCAGTTTCTAACTGGAAGAAAGGGACGGTTGCTTGCCTGCTGTGAGGTTAAGGCTGCCGCATGGACTACCATTGTCATTGGATTCCAGCACATCAAGACAAGATTTAAAGTATGGAAAAATAGACGAAAGGAAAAAAGAAAGTAAGGGCTCATCTGCGTACTCTATTACTGCATCGATGTCAGATCATTGATGTCATAACATTGGTGAGGATTAGCGTGCTTATTATCCAACGCATTCCTCTTGAATCTTCCCTCTCTTTCAGTCATGCTGTTGTGGATGGTGTTATAAAGAGTATTGCTCGAGCATGGTGCACCTTTACCTGTCTTTTTACTTTTACTCATAATTAATAGTGGTCAGTGGCGGAATCATTGGGTGTTAAACATGTGGAGGGAGAACTATTTGTCAGTTTCAGTTAACAATGAAGCAGACAATTCCATTCGATAGCTGTATATATTCTTGTCTTGATGTTGAAAGACAATAACTCAGCTAAACTGTTCTGAAGTGATGGAAACTTTCGGTGATGAATCTACTACGATTAATTTGGAATATATTCTGGTGGAGTAAATTCCGTAAGAAGAGATTGTTGTTGGAATCTTTTCCAAACGTTCCATTTTACTGAAAGTTTTGATTAGAATCTTAGATTCATGACTGTGCTTTTTCTTTTTAGTTTTTGAGCAATCTTAGAACAAAGTTCAAGGCTGATTCTGTGAGGGTGAATTTTTTGAACAATGAGAAGTCAAGATTAATTCTCCTGACATCCCTGACATTTTCTAATATGTCCTCAATTAGTTATTAAAATGTCATTGAATAGTTAATTAGATTTTGTTGAAACCCAAAGAGTATAATTATAAGATTTTACAATATTACTCTTTCTATTTTATTATGTGACACCAACAAATCTTCTACAGTATATTCCATTAATTTATTAATTATAATATCCATTTAACATTTTTATCAGTCAAATTGTAATTTAGATATGAAAGTAGTTTAGTATATTGACCTTAATCATAAGTTGACAAGGTGGCTAAATTATGTTTTGATTACATACATTTTTTCACCCACAAAGTATTACCTTCTTCATCAAAATAAAGATCTGAGTTTTTACCTTCAAAACTTCATATTTTCATGTATACGTGTAAACATTCAACTTTGCATACATCCCTAATAGGGTGTATGTATATGTTAGTTGTGAAGGATTATATATATAACCATAAAATTAAAAAACTCATGTCAATCTTGAAGGCTATACTCTAGGTTCTTAAAATCAGAACAAACTTATTTAAATTCTTTTGGAAAATTCTCGACAAAATATGTCTTTTGAGAAATCTCTTTCATAAATCTTACAAGACATCTTCATACTGTAGACACCCCGATTTTGAGGTAACCCGGAAATGAGTATCCTTATGTTGCTTTGGATGTGATCAGCCATTAAACCTAGCCCCAAGCCTATTAGCAGGCCAGAACCCAGAAATCTGTGAGGTAGCTGGGCGCACCAAGGTGGCGCACCTAAGTGGCGCACCAAGGTGGCGCACCAAGCAGGCGCCCAGCCGTTTC
>JAMKQA010247929.1:0-14092 GCA_024699735.1 Posidonia australis
ATCAATAAAAGATAACAATTGAAATAAAAAAAACATAATCATCACAAGATAGAAGACATTACATTTGTACAATTGCATTAAAACATAATCAATATAACATGATAACAACATTACATTCATATAATTGCATCAAAACATAATCATCAATTTTTGTTATTACAATTGAAAAAAAGAAAACATTACAAGCTTAAAAAAGGATCACAATTCATAATCTTGTATTAAACATAGATTGGGCAAGATTTGCCCTAAATGCAGTCCATTCTGGCATAATTTTAATGGAAGTACTTAACTCATTTGATGTAGTGTTTGTTGTTGTTGTCATGTCTTCATCATTGTCTTCAGATGGATCAATATGCATTTCTCTTCTTATAAAATTGTGTAGAAGACAACAAGCAATGATAATCTTATTTTGTGTCTTAATTGGATAAAAAAGAAGGACTTCTGAGAATAGCCCATCTCTTCTTAAGGATGCCAAAACACCTCTCAATCACATTTCTAGCTGAAGAATGCTTCATGTTGAAAAATTCTTCAGCAGTAGTTGGTTGATAATCTGCACTCCAATCATTCAAATGATATCTTTGTCCTCTAAATGGTGCAAGAAATCCTTCACTATTTGTATAACCAGCATCTACTAAGTAATTGCAACCTTACACAAAAAAAAAAAAAATTATTATTATCATGTAATTACTAAACACTTGACTTATATAAATGAAAAATAAATTGTGTTCCTACCATGAGGTACTACCGACCCATTTCTTCTGGTCATAGCATCTCGAAGCACTCTTCCATCAGCTACTGACCCTTCCCAACCCGGCAATACATATATAAATAGTAAATCTTCTGAACAAACCCTAACATATTGGTTGTAATTTCACCCTTTCGATTTCGATATCTAGGCTTGTCTTCAGTAGGCACATGAACCTTTATGTGTGTTCCATCTAAAGCTCCTAAACAACCCTATAATAAAGTACATTCGTATTAAAAAAAAGTAATTTTATTTTCCAAGAAAAATATTGAAATCACATAATAAGCTCAATACCTTAAACCACTTCCATTTGCCATCCATGGAATCTTGAGGAGTTGGCTCTGGTTTCTTCAAATATTCACTTTGCAGTCTTATAATAGAATGTAATACATTATTGAAATGTCTACTAATGCTCTCTCTAGGCCGACCAAACCTATGTTTTATCACCCTATTTTTTACATGGTGGGCCAAAATATGTAAAAATATAGTAATTTGTTCATCAACATCAATGTTCTTCGTAGGCTTGAGATTTCCTATGGATTGAAGCATCCTATAAAGTTTCTTAAATGCAAATCTATCCATTCTAATTTGCTCAACACAATTTCGATCATTATCATATACTAATCCATATAAATTAACAATCTTAGAAACCTTGTTCATTGAATACACAGGTCTTTCAATTTGACATTCACATAACTCAATTAACGCTTCAACAAGGCGCAAAAAAAAATCAACCATATATAATATCTCAAGCCACAAGTTGAGAAATATCATGACATTTCTCCTCTCTCTTCTTTTGTCTTGCCAAACTTTTATTAATGCGAGCCATGATATAAAACACTGCAATCAACAATAATAATAAGAACAAACATTACATATAATACTACATGAAATATAGATAACAGATAAATGTTTAAAAAACCATTGAAAAAAATTCAGAAAACTCTATAGGTAACACAATTAAAAAATAACACAATTTAGATAACACAATAATTTAAACACAATAACATAATTAAAAAATAACACAATAATTTAAACACAATAACACAATTAAAAAATAACACAATTTAGATAACACAATAATTTAAACTCAATAACACAATTTAGATAACACAATAATTTAGGTTACTTTGCAGATAAATCACAATTTAGATAACACAATTGCCAAGTAAACATGACCAAAACAAATACTATAATAGCCAAGTAAAACTCTGAAATTGTGTTGGAAAGTAACACAGTAGCCAAATAATTTTAAACATGACCATAATTTAAAAATTTTAGGGAATTTTATGTTACTTTGGAAAGTAACACAGTAGCCAAATAATCTAAAATTGTCAAACAAGAATGAGGTTTTATCCTCCAACTCCCACAATCACCAATCCAAACCATGTATTCACATTATTTCCAAAGAAATCAATGTACTTCCAAATTTCCCTTGTAACCCACTGAATCATAAAAAAACACATAAATAAGCATTGAAAAAAAAGAAGAAAAAAAAGAGGCATACCGGAGGAACGTAGTGGATGAGGGAGGGCGTCGGCAGAAGGGCGTCGGAGGAGGAGGGATGGACGCGGTGGAGGACTGAGAGGGATGCGGCTGAGGAGGGACGGCGTCTGTTGGGAGAAGGTTCGAGAGGTGGAGGGTTTGGGGCTAAAGGGGGCAGGAGGAGGTAGGTCGTCTGGGACGGAGGACTGAGAGGGAGAACGATGATGGAGGACTGAGAGGGACGCGACGGAGGACTGAGAGGGATGTAGCGGAGGAGGGACGGCGTCTGTTGGAAGCAGGGCCAAGAGGTGGAGGGTATGGGCAGAAGGTCGTTTGGGAGAACGACGACGGAGGAGGAGGGAGGGACGTGGCGGGAGACTGAGAGGGATGCGGCGGAGGAGGGACGACATCTGTTGGGAGAAGGGCTTGGGGCGGAGGAGGGTTTGGGGCGAAAGGGGGCGGGAGGAGGCACTTTCGTTTGGGAGAACGACGACTGAGGAGGAGGGGGGACCTGCCGGAGGACTATGCGGCATAGGAGGGACGCCGTCTGTTGGGAGCAAGGCCGAGAGGTAGAGGAGGGCGGAAGGTTGCGGAAGGTTGTGGGAGGAGGGAGGTCGTCTATTGCGGGAGAAGGGTGAAAGGAGATGGGGGAGCCCGTGTTTTTTTTCACGAGAAGGAATGAAGTTGGAATGGAAATGGAATTCCTTGGATTTTGAGATGGAATGAAATTCCCATCTTCAATAGGAATTTGATTTCCAAGGGAATGTCATTTCAATCCTTTTTTTTGTACTAAACATTGGAATTTCATTCCAATCTATTTTTTCATTCCATTCCCTTCGATTCCAGCTTTCATTCCAGTGTACCAAACGCAACACTAGTGTTTAACTAGAGGAATCACACATGCATATCAACAATCAATCAATGACACATACAATAACATAACAAGAGACAATACTGATTTTACCAATCCCGACCTTCTCTGTTCCAGACTAAACTGCTATCATTGTGGTGTCCAAAAAATTGCAAAACTTTATAGAAATGAAGCTCCACGAGTTCCTGATCTGTCGACAAAATTTCGGCGCAAACGGACTTCGTTTTCCCCTCAAATTGAGCTTCTCTTAAGAGTGCGTGCTGCAGAACTATAATGACGAAATCCTTCTAAAACCTCCTTCGAATCTGACTCTATACTATTTTGATCCTCGATCCAACCGTCCAAACTGAATAATAGCAAGTTGCGAACTAGCCATTGAAATTTCAACTCAATTCGACCACGAATAATCCTCAGATCGGTCTCTTAATCAATGTAGTGCAACAATGAAAGAGAAGGAGAAAACAATTGCAACCTCTTCTCTTGTTTTTTTTTTATTAATTTCCACATTTGATTTCACATTAAGAATTTATTTTTAAAAGATCCAACAAGATTTCCCAATACTATAGAGGGACTTTCGGTTCAACGGGTGATACAAATTAGTCCTTATGATTAGTAGTAATTTAGAAAGGAATAATTGCTTGCTTGAGAAAACTAGATGTTGTTGGTTGATTACAGACACTAAAAAATACTTCTATTTTGATGACAGACAGTTTTCGGTAATTGATATATATTACACTTAAATACTTAAATATGAGAAACTTCCACCAAGTGATGTAATATATATATGATGTTTGTGGGAGTCGAACTCTTGACCTCTCGTACAACCACAAAGAGACTTCATTATTAGACTAAGTGACTGCAGACACAACTGACCATGTTTACTGGTCGTTTTCTTGCATTGGATGTTTGGAGAATTCCTACTAATGAATAGTACTGTTAGATTAATCAACTCAAGTAGTTAAGTTGACTAGTCTATTGTAGTTCCACAATCCTTAATGTTCAAATACATGTGTCAAGAACTAAATTACTATCTCAAAAAAAAAAAAAAAAAAAAGTGGTATCAGATCTAACATCGATCATTGCCTTTTGTTCTCGTGCTGGTAGGTGCTGCCTTTTCCTTGAGGAGCACATTTATGCACAAAATTTGACATCTTCGTACATTCATTTTCTACCAATAAGGCCTTTTCTGTTGAAAATTTGGATATGTACCTTAAATGTGGATGTATTACGGAAGTTGGTTTACCTGTTGCATCTTTAATTGAGAGGTATGAATTACTGCAAAAGTCTATCATGAAATGAAATCGTTCGATGCTTCCATGCTAGATCACTAGATATTGTTTGTCATAGGTGTAGGTTAATTTCCACAGTAAAGGTGTAAACCGAAGCAGACCAACTTTAGGCCATTCGACTCAACCCATATTTTGGCTTAGCCATAGCTTAAGGTAGACCATGGGCCGTGTTGGGCCTGGCAAAATGAAATCGTTCAGTGCTTACATGCTAGAACACTAGATATTGTTTGTCACAGGGGTAGGTCAATTTCCACAGTAAATGTGTAAATCAGAGCGGACCAGCCTTAGGTTGTTCAACTCGGCTGTATTTTGGCTTAACCATAGCCTAAGGTGGACCATGGGTCATGTTGGGCCTGGCCCTTAACTTGACAACCTAGGCCTAGTTGGACCTAGTTGTCGGGGAAGGTTGGGCCAGGTTAGCCAAAAAAAAAACGCAACAATTGCTTTTCATGTGGGATTTGGTGTGGCATTTTCTCAATATTCATTTCTTTTTTTCATCTTCCTCCATTTCTTTTATAAATATTCCCTCCTACCTCTCATTTTTTCACACAACTCTCTAGTCTTCTCTCTCTACTACAACACTCTTAATCATCTTATTCTCTCAAACTTCTTCAGATTCTCACGTGAAGAATTCAAGTTTAGCTCCAAACTCCGTCACAGCATCGCTCCGACTCTCTAAAAATTCATTTTTAGATTTCGGACTCCGACTCTCTCGTCTCTATCGTCGACAACAACAAATTTTATTTACTTCTAATTCCTCCAATTTTAAGTTTTAGATCTTTTAAGGTCAATGATTTTTTTTATTATTAATTTTTTTTATAAATTATAATAACATATCCATATGAAAATGTCTCAAACCAAGAATACATCTCAACCCAAGAGTCAGATTTACCTCAAACCACACAAACACAATCTACGGCCACAAAAAAACCAGGAAACAAAGTTCATTGAAAACATATATCCTTAGATCTTACTGATGAAAATAGGTGTTATATAGGTATGCATTTTCAAAAATATATAGTTGCACATAATAAAGATAATATCATTGATTTAAGATAATCTAAATTGCAAATAGATTCTAGTGAAATAGTAAATTGGAAATATAAAGTAGAAGAAGTTAAAGAAGGTATAACAAAATTTATAATATAAGATAAACAATCATTTACATTTTCTGAAAATAAAAAATTTGAAACTTGTGTACATAATCATTTAAACCCACAATTTAAAGGTCAATCTAGAAACACCACTAAAAATATAATTTATAAAACATTTTAAAAAACATAAAGAATTTTAATTGAAATGTTTTTTAGTTATTATGTAAGATATCATTAATTTGTGATGTTTAGACTTGTTCTAATAATTTTTCTTGCTTATGTTTAACTGTACATTAGATAGACATAGAATGAAATTTACAAAAAAAAAAAATTACTTCTTGAGCTTTTGATAATCCACATATTGATAAAACTATATCAAATATTATAGACAATATTGCTAAAGAATTTAAAATATATAACAAAATTAATACAATATTTGTTGATAATGCTTTTAATAATAATGTTACAATAGATATTAAAAAGAAATTTAGAATTAGTATTAAATGATGATTTATTACATTATAGGTGTTGTCATATTTTAAATTTAATTATATAAGAATGTATAAATTGCATTAGGCCATATATAGAAAATATAAAATCAATTATTTTATTTATTCAAACATAAACTAAAAGATTTCAAGAATTTAGATATCTATTTGCAGAAAATGATTTAAAATCTAAATAATTTAAGTTAAATGTTTAACATAGATGAAATTCAATATATGATATGTTAAGTTCATGTTTATCTTATAAAAACATAATTACAATATATTACAATGTAAAATCTAATTATTTTTTAAATGATGAAGATTGAAATAATTCTAACATAATTCATAAATTTTTAGAACCATTTTATTATACAACTCAACAATTATCAGTTTAATATTATCTTACTAATTCTTTTGTTTTAGTTAATTTATTTAATATTACAAACGTTTTTCAACAATATAGACATACCCCATGTTTTGTAAATATTATTCAATTAGTGAAAGAAAAATATAATAGTTATTAGGACAAGCCTCTATTGTGAGCATGTTTAGCATTAGTCATGAACCCTAAGCATAGATTAGTTACTTGTATGGTACTTGTAGATGATATTTTTAGTAATATGAATAAAACTGAAAGAATAAATGAATTTAATAATAAAGTTAAGGAACTTTATATAAATTATTTGGAAATTATGTTAGACTTTAATTACGATGGTGAAAGTAGTTCTAGTGCTAATACATCTAATTTTATAGGAACAAATACTAATAATAGTAGTAGTTCATTTAGGAGTAGAATAATTAAGAAAAAAGAAAATTATGTAAAATCAACTATTAATAATGAATTAGAAAATTATTTAGAATGTGAGTTTGCTTTTAGTGAACCTAAAATGAATAATTTAAATATATTAAAGTAGTGGTTTAGTAATGTAATTAGATTTATAAAAGTTAATTTCTAAATAATAAAAGATTTACTAACAATTTTGATATCTACTATGGTGTTGGAGTCTGTATTTTCAACAGGTAGAAGAATTCTAAGTAATAGATGATATAAGCTATCGAAAAAAATCATAGAAGCCTCAGTGTGCTTGAAGGACTGATATGATGTGCTTGATTGTTTTCAAAATTTGAACTTAAACGACGAATCCAAAGATAATGAGACAACATTAATCTCAATGGGTACTACATTTGAGACGGTGGTTTCTACTAATTAATAACAATGAATAGGTTTTTTATAAATTTTTTAATTTATATTAATTTAAAAATTGTGAATGTAATAATATAAAATGTTGAATATCATATGTATTTTTCAAGTTTTTTAATATATATATCAAATATTTAATAATAAATAAATTTTTTCCCAATTTAAAAAAAGAAAACAGTCCGACCTCATCACGAGCCTTGGGTCGTGCTAGGTCGAGGTGTAACACCCTTAAACTTTTTTTTTTCTTTCATGGGCTTTATATATATTTATATACTTTAGGGTCCCTAATATAATTTTTCCTTCTTATTCTTTCCACTCAATCAATGATTTTCTCTTCATCTTCTTCTTAGTAGGAGAAAATATTGAGGATTATATTTTGAGATATTTTAGAGATATTTTTTCTTAGGATATTATATCTCGAGAGATTTTAGGAATATTTTATCTTTTCATTTCTTATGTGTTTCTCCTATTTAAAAGGGGAAACTACATGTTTATTAACAGTTATCAATGATATTTCTTAATTGCTGAAATTGAGTATTATTTGTAATTAGGATTAGTATTCCAATTACACGAAGATTGAATTGTATTTCATCTTCAGTATTTGAGATTGAATTGTAATTCGATTCTGTTATTCTCATTGTTAGTCTCTAATTTAGGGTGTTGGTGGTACTAGTGCGACGTGAAGACAGAACTCAATGTAGATTGACCGGCATCCGTCCTGCACCATTGGTTTGTGGTCATCATTACCTACTAAGAATACCGTGTACCGAAGGAGGAGATTCTTGATCTTTGGAGAAAAAATCTGATCACGCTCTTAGGTAAGTTGGTTCATTTTTATGTTATTTAATGATGCTAAGGAGATGAGCACAGGGAGAGTAAACAGTTAATTAGTAATGCTTCTAAATCCATGAGACTATTTTTTTTTATACTTTAGTTGATTATATTTTGATTTTAAATTCTTAGATGGTTGATTTCAAACAAAAACAAAATTTTCATCCATATAGATCTATATAGACTTTATTCTATTTGTTCGCATAGATGTTGCACACATAAGTAACAATAGATGTGTATCTTTTTCCTCCTTGTTTATTTTTAGAATCAGGTAGAGTTTTGTTGAATCAACAGTGATCATATTAGTTATGAAAACACCGTTTGAGTTGAAGTTTGATAAATAAATAAGTATGTTATTTCCAACTCATTTGAGCAATTGATCTCATTGAATTTCAAGTGAATGTTTTTCCAACTACTTTGATTTTTATGAAAGAAATTGTTATACAAGGACTTTGAGATTTTAGTATTTTAATGAGGTTTTAAATCTTTCAAGATTTTGACGAGCATACTTGTGTTACTCGAGTTTTAGTTTAGCATCTTGGGAACGAGTTTGCTCTAGATTAAACTGGTTTAAATGCTTGAGGGTACACTACAGGAAACCAAGAGTCTGGATCTCTAATTTTATTTTGTTAATAACAACTATGGTGTAGAACTGAAATGTCTAATGTGTACACCTTTTGAACTTTTAGGGAAATACTATATGAGGAGTTATCAAGATAAGGTTTACGTTAACCATGAAGTTGAGATCTGTTCTTGTGATTGATGAGAATCTAGTATTTAAAGATATTAGTTGTTTTTAAAGAGTTTTCTTGAGATTTCATTTACCTACATATATAGAGATATGGATTTCTTCTCTTTTATGCTTATTCCAAAGAGTTTTACAAAGATTAGATTTTATCAAGCAAGTGTCCTTTTCCTTGATTATCCATTTCTAGATGGGTTTTAAGATTATTTGAGATTAACATGTTAATTTCCTTCGTAATTGTGAATCACATGTTTTATCATTATTGTTTCTGTTCATGGCAAAGACATTCATCTTATAACAGCTTTATTAGATTTTGATTGTAATGTTAGTGTTTCCTCTGTAGGGACATACACACCCACTCATTAAGTCTTTTAACTCATTAAATTTCTTTTGTCGGTTTTCAATTTCTCAGGTGAAACAGTAGCATAGCAATATTAGTGGGAGTTCTAGGAATTTATTTTGAAGTCGAGTCATTTTAGTCTTTAGAAAATTAAAATATATATGTGTTTTGTTTATTGTGAGATGAGACTCAAAGGATAGAATTATTATGAAACTCGTTCTTAGATTTTTGATATTTAAGTTTTCTAGTAAATGTTGCTTTATTGAAAGGTTAGAGGATTATTGGATTTGTCAATGAAATAAATGATTATCGATTGGTATGCATTATTTTTATTAGTGACAGGAGATATGAAAATAAAAGAAAAAAAAAATCTTGTCCCTTTTAAGGGACGAGGTTTTGCACGAGGAGTTCAGTAAAACCAACTCGACCTGGACTCTTAACCAACCCAGCCCAGCTCGGTCTATGCCCAATTGGGCTACATAGTTAACGAACCAGCCCAACCCAGTCTACACCTTTAATGCAAATGATTACTTCTCTACTATTTTGAACCCCAAATGACAACGGGTTCAAAGGACATTGAAGGTAGAACAACATCATTGGAGTATGTCAGGGAAACAATCCTTTTTTGCTTTACGAACAACAATCAAATGATAAAAGAAAATAGAGAAAATCACAATAAATCAAAACACATACACAAGCATTAAGATTTACGAAATTCGACCAAAAGGTCTACGTGTTTAGACCAGAGAGATAGAACTTTCAATATGAAGGAAGATGAATACAAGATACAAAGATTTGTAGAGAAAAAAGATCAAAATCCTCATCCTAAAAAAAACCACCAACATCAAAGACTTTCAAAGGTTGGAGGATCAACCCTCTTCTAAAATTCCAACATAATGGTATATATATATATATATATATATGTGAGATAAAACGAATTCATTTATAAGAAACCTTCTTATCACGGACATTTACATAGACGTCCACTCAATTCCTGATTTCAAACAACAAACAAGGCGAACGTCTGAAACGGACGTCCATTTAATCCCTGTGTTGTAACAATATTCCAACAGATGTACGTAGAATCTCAAGTGAATGTAATGATGTAGTGGACGTCTACTAGATTGCTGCGAGTCAAAACTCAACAAAGTATGGGCCTTTCTGGCCATGTTGACCTAATGCATTAAAGAGCATTGCTTTCAAAGAGTTCGAAGCTGCATAGAAACCCTATAATTTGCACCTTATTTCAACATCCCAATAAAGAGTAAAGTGGCAGTTGAAGGCTCTGTAATTAGTCTCTTGTTGAAAGCATGGAAGAAAATCAAACAGCAAAGTCCAAGAAAGACGGCAAAGACAGCAATGGAGGGAGCTTCCAAGGGCAAAGAGCTTAAGAGCTTCTAGTGCGGAAAACGGGAAGCATACAATAAATACTAGTGTAATTGCTCATGGTATACTCAACTTAAATTAGTTGAGTCATGGCATTGTGATTTCATGATTTTCATCACAGTGTGTCGACAATTAACTGCATATATAATTTATACAACGACAAAAAAAAAAAAAAAAACTCATGTCTGAATGACAATTTGTTTGGGAAGCTATATATAGCTCATACAGTGACGGGCGACGCGACAAGGTCGACTAAAGCAATGAACTCAGATTTTGCACATACATTGGCAGCTAAGGCTTGCACATTTGAGAACTAGAGAGCATTCCATGCAAGAACTCCAAGAGCTGGCGCAAGGCATTGGGTGTGTGAAGATTTGCAGGGCCTAGCTTGCACTTGTGTATCTCAAGATCCAGACGACCTCTCTCTCTCGTGAGAAACCATTATTAAGACGATCAGTATGTCCGACGCACATATACAGACCAACCCAACACAAGCTACCACGTGCAGGAGGATGTGGGTAATAAGACGCTAGCTGTTGATGGTGGTCATTGCGAGACATGATTTGTTTGATTTTTGATAAGTTTGCTGAGAGTAATTCCTCTTGGGCCGAACCAACTTGAAGTCGATCGACCTCTCACGTAATTGGGACCCAAACTCGAACTCAGCGTCGTCCCACTTCGTTTGCGGGGGAGTACGACGAATCATGCATGTAACTCGATTCGTGTATGTAACGGCAGAATACCTAGAGTCTAGTCGATGCATGCATGCAACTGCTGTATGTAGTATTAATTTGCAACTCGTATTAATTTACACGTACTACTGTAAATTCATAGGGCGAACACCAGCATGCTATGAATATTGATAGGGCGTGGTTAATTTCTTCCATCTCTTCTCTCTGGTTAGTGTGAATTCTTACCGCCACCTCCACCTCCACCTCCATCGTGAGATCCTTCCGGTCTTCTCTACCCCACTCTACTGCATGTACTGAACCAACGTAGACCACTTCCACATGCAGCACGCAGGAAGAGAGTCCTTAGCCCTATGGAAAGGTACGTGCGAGGTTTCTCCCATCCCATGGATATCACTAGTAGAAAATGGTTAATAGGTTTTTCTTGTCCGTCATCTATTCATTTGAATGCCTTGTGGTAACAACTATTGTCTATTCTTATTGTTTTTTTTAAAAGTAAAATAAAATATTAATCAAAATATTTAACACACAAAAAAAAAAACACAAAACCACACTCCCGCGTCCTCTCTCTTCCGCGGGAAAAAAAAAAAAAAAATCCTCATCCACCGCCCTCATCTCACTACACCTCTTTTTCTTCTTCTTCTTGTTTTTCTTCTTCACAATGGAACTCTCAGTAGCATCAGCAACTCTCCTCCTTACCCCTCTCTGTTTTACCCCTTTCCTCCCTCTCTCGATGTTGGGTTCGCTAGACGTGACGGGTTTGGATCCGTTGGTGCGGTGTTAGAGGCCAGAGGTGGAAGCGATTGGGAGCCAATGATGGCACGGGCGCTGGGTGTTGTGGGCTGGTGGTGAGTTGAGTGTCTGAAATTGTCCATGACTGTAGGTGTACAGGTAGGGGGCAAGATGACACAGTGGGTGCCGACGGCTATGGTTGTGGGGTTTGAGGAAGGGCTGTGGTTGGTGGAGGGATAGGAAGCATGGGATTTAGTTCACCAAAATTGGGACTGTCAACTGCCGTCTTCACTCTAACTGTCCCTCTATGCGCACTTGATATGCCATGCTTGTATACCAAACACTATTTTTACTTTTTATGTTGAAAAATTCTGTCGAGCCAAATGCCTTGTCTATATACTTTTACTGTGCCTATGTAAATGCTTGTACTGCTTTTGGTCTATTATGCTTGTCTCTTGGGTATTTGTATCTAGTTTTGACATATTTGCAGTGCCTTCGAGTTATGTTCTGTCATGTCAAAATTTCATTGTCATTTGCTGCCATATTTTGCAAATCTTTTTCTGTTATACCACTAACACACTTTGTTTTGCTTCTCGTGCACCTGTTATGCTTGCATATTGTGTAAATGCTACTTGTATGCCTTGTTCGTGATGCCTGCAAATTGTCTCTGTACCTTGAAAAAATAACTATATTATATCACTTAATTTGTGTTGAGATTGATTTTTTTTTTCCCTATATTATATCATTAGACTTTTGTTGAGATTTAATTTCTTTTTCATTGTAACTATTCCTTAAGAAGATGGATTGTGATTTCTTCAAGGATAGGAACTGGATGTATAACTACAAGAATGGTCATGAGCAAGTTAAGAGTCAATTTATCATTGGAGTTGATTGTTTTCTTGGATTTGCGTATCGAAAGACCATAAATGGAGGGTCACAAATCTACTGTCCCTGTAGCAAGTGTGAGAACAAGTTCTTTCATAACAAGGACAGTGTTAAACTCTATATCTTGAAAGAGGAATTTATTCTAGGCTACAATATTTAGACTAATAATGGTGAATCTCGAAAGAGGTCTAGACAGAGTGAGATTGTAGTCAATGAATTAACATGTGATATGGAGGAGATGATAAATGATGTGTATGGTCCACGCATGCAAGGGGGGAATAATTATGCTAAAAAGTTTGAGAAGCTTATGGAAGAAGCGAAGAAACCACTGTGGGGCGAGGATGCAAGAAGTATACTAAGTTTTCCTTCATTGTTAAAGCTTTCTAAATTAAATGCATAAATAAGATGAGTGATACGTCATTTTCACAAATGTTGGAGCTCTACAAGGATGCATTGTTTAATGATAATACTCTTCCAAAGAGTTGGTATGAGTATAAGAAAATGATGGCAGATTTAGTATTAGACTGTACGAAGATACATGCAAGTGAGAATGATTGTGCATTATTCTAAGGTACAAAAAATGAGACACTACAACAATGTCCTTTTTTTAATTCTTCTAGATGGAAGAAGACAAAGAGCAATTGTGAAGGGAAGGAGAAAGTACCTGTTAAAGTTCTTCGTCACTTTCCAACAATTCCCAGACTACAAAGGTTATTTATGTCTGTTAAGATAGTAGATTTGATGAAGTGGCATCACATAGGTCCTAGAGAAGAAGGAAAGTTAACCCATCCAAGAGATGGCCAGGCTTGGAAACATTTTGATCAAATGCACCCCTCATTTAGTATTGAACCACGTAATGTGAGGCTTGGTCTTGCATCTGATGGATTCTGTCCTTGGACTGTAACAATGGGTAATAACCCAAGTATATGGTTTGTGGTTCTAATTGTATACAATCTTCCATCATAGTTGGCAATGAAACAATCCTACTTTATGATGTCTTTGCTTATTGATAGTCCCAAGTCACCTAGTAACAACATTGATGCGTACCTTCAACCATTGATTGATGAGTTGAAGACCTTATGGACCGATGGTGTTGACACATATGATGCAAGCACTAGAGAAACATTTAAAATACGTGTAGCTTTGATGTAGACCATTAGCGACTTCCCTCCCTATGGGATGTTATCAGGATGGAGAACCAAAGGATACATAGCATGTTATAATTGTCATGTTGAACATAGATCTTGTTACCTTACACATAGTCCTAAGCGTGTCTATCTTAGACACTGTCAATTCTTGTCACTTGATCAC